>JAJSRW010000060.1:0-55862 GCA_022414725.1 Microglena sp. YARC
GCATAAATCACCCCCACCCCCAAGAAATCCCAGCCCCACCCCCAGGAAATCCCAACCACCCACCTACCCCACCCTTGCAATTCCATCCCAACCCCCACCCCAGAAATCCCAGCCCCACCTCCAGTAAATCCCGATCACCCACCCACCACACCTTAACCATTCATCCCACCCCTACCCCCATTCAATCCCACCCCCACCCCCAGTATAATCCCGGACCACCCACCTACCCCAACCTTGCCATTCAATCCCACCCCCACCCCCAAGAGAATCCCACCCCCCGCTTGCCACCCCACAAAATTTGCAGGACGGCTGAAAGAACGTTTCTTGCTGAATGAGCACAGAGGGGGAGCTGGGCATCCCAAGCCCACATGCATCTATGACGACCTGCTGCAAGTGCTGTTGATTTTATGTGGTGGCGCCTACTGAGCCCCTCCTGGAGAGGGCATGCCCCCTGGTAGGTGTTGGTGTGTGTATGGGGGGAGGGGGCGCATCAAGTTCCACAAGTTATTCTTAGACGACCTGCCTGCAAGTGCGTTTGATTTTGTGTGGCGCCCGAGCCCCTCCTGGAGAGGCATGCCCCTGGCAGGTGTGTGTGGGGTGGGAGGGTGGATGGGATGGGGTGGATGCGGTCACTGTCAACCGCCATGGTAGCTTTGTCCAGGTAAAGTAGCAGCCCGATTCTCAACTGCCGTAAGGAGTGCTCCCTTAATACCACGCCCCACCAGGCTGTGTTGTACCCCCATTCACCTACACTTTCCTTCCTTCCATTCAACAAACACACATTCTTTAAGTCTCCCCGGTCCTAACTCCTTGCATCACCACCTAATCATCACCACTTCCCCCCACACTCAATGCAACATCCTACCTCTAGTGCTGTGTTGTCCCCCATCACATTACGCTTTCCTTTATCTTCCCATCACAAAAAATGCATCTTCAGTTCATTGTTCTAACTCCCTTGCATCACCACTTCCCCCACACCCAATGCACAATGTCTACCCTCTAGTGCTGTGTTGTACCCCCCATTCACATACGCTATCCTCCTCTTCCCATTCACAAACATGCATCTTCAGTTCCAGTGTCTAACTCCTTGCATCACCACTTCCCCCCACACCCAATGCAAACAGGTCTTACCTCTAGTGCTGTGTTGTACCCCCATTCACATACGCTTTCCCTTATCTCTCCATTCACAAACATGCATCTTCAGTTCCATTGTCTAACTCCTTGCATCACCACTTCCCCCCACACCAATGCAACAGGTCTACCTCTAGGTGTTTTACTGTGTTGTACCCCCATTCACATACGCTTTCCCTCTCTCCCATTCACAAACATGCATCTTCAGTTCCATTGTCTAAACTCCTTGCATCACCACTTTTTCCCCCCCACACCAATGCAACAGGTCTTACTCTAGTGCTGTGTTGTACCCCCATTCACATACGCTTTCCCCCCATCTCCCCCCTTCATTCAAGTGTCAAACCTTGCATCCCCCACACCAATGAACAGGCCTCTTAGTGCAGTTGCCTATCGCTCCCATTGTGTTAACTCCTTGCATCACCACTTCCCCCCACACCAATGCAAACAGGTATACCTACCTCTATGTGCTTGTACCCCCCCCAATTCCATACGCTTTCCCTCCCCCATTCACAAACATGACTTCACATGTCTACGCTTCCCCCCACACCAATCCCCCTATTCTGTGTTGTACCATTCACAAACATATCTCCCATTTCACAAAACATGCATCTTCAGTTCCATCTCATCCGTGTCTTAAACTCCTTGCATCACTTGCACTACCCCACACCATGCAACAGGTCTACCCTCTAGTGCTGTGATACCCCCATTCACATACGCTTTCCCTCTCTCTTCCCACAACAGCATCTTCAGTTCCAGTGTCTAACTCCTTGCATCACCACTTCCCCCCACACCAATGCCAAACAGGTCTACTCTAGTGCTGTTTGTACCCCCATTCACATACGCTTTCCTTATTCCCATTCACAAACATGCATCTTCATTCCATTGGTCTACTCCTTGCATCACCCACTTCCCCCCACACCAATGCAACAGGCTACCTCTAGTGCTGTTTGTTGTACCCCCATTATACACATCTCCCACACAAATATGCTTTCCTCTCTCCATTTCAACAACCTCTAGGCTGTGTTGTACCCCCATTCCACATACGCTTTCATGGTCAACCACTCCCCCACACCAATGCAACAGGTCTAAGCTGCTGGTTGTACATTCACCCACACACACCCAATGCCAGGTCTACCTCTAGTGCTGTGTTGTACCCCCCTATTCACATACGCTTTCCTTATCTTCCCATTCACAAATATGCATCTTCAGTTCCAGGTCTAACTCCTTGCATCACCACTTTCCCCCCACACCAATGCAACAGGCTACCTCTAGTGCTGTGTCTGTACCCCATTTCACATACGCTTTCCTCTCTCCATTCACAAACATGCATCTTTCAGTTCCAGTTCTAACCTCCTTGCATCACCACTTCCCCCCACACCAATGCAACAGGTCTACCTATGCTGTTTGTAGCCCATACATACGTCTTTCAGTATTCCTTCCCCCCACACCAAGCAACAGGCCTAACCTCTGTGTTGCCCATTCACATACGCTTTCCCTCTCTCCCATTCACAAACATGCAGCTTCTTCATGTCCAGTCATTGTGCTACTCCTATGCACTTCCCCCACCCCAAATCAACACAGGTGCTACCTCTTAGTGCTGTATGTTGTACTTGTTGTACCCCATTCACATACGCTCCTTATCTCTCCATTCACAAACTGATCTTCAGTTCCAGCAAACAGCGTCAATGCATCTTCAGTTCCAGTGTCTAACTCCTTGCACACTTCCCCCCACACCAACTGCTCACCTCTAGTGCTGCTGTTGTATTCACATACCGCCTTATCTCCCATTCAATTGTCATAACTCCTTGCCATCTTCCCCCCACACCCAATGCAACAGGTTCTGTTTGTACCCCCTTTCCCTCTCTCCCAACTCCCACCACTTCCCCTCTTAGCTCGTGGTACCCCATTCGCTTTCCTTACCGCATCTCAGTTCCATGTGTCTACTCCTGCATACTCCTTGCATCACCACTCCCCCCACACCAATGCCAGTACCCTAGTGCTGTGTTGTACCCATTCACATACGGCTTTCCTCTTCCATGCACAACATGCATCTTCAGGTGAAACTCCTTGCTATCAACCACTACCCAATGCAACAGTTGTGTGTGTACCCATTCAATATACGCTTTCACATCTTCCTTCATCTCAGCCAACCACTTCCCCCCACCTTCCCCCACCAATGTCTTACCTCTAGTGCCATCACATACGCTTTCCTTATCTCCCATTCACAAACATGCATCTTTGTCTAACTCCTTTGCATCACCACTTCCCCCACACCAATGCAACAGTCTACCTCAGTGCTGTGTTGTACCCCCATACATACCTTTCCCTCTCTCTCATTCCACAAACATTGCAATCTTCAGTTCCATTGTCTAACGCAACAAGGTGTTTGTACCCCCATTCACATCTTTCCTTATCTCCCATTCACAAAAACATGCATCACCACTAAACTCCTGACAACAGCCTTCTAGTGCTGTGTTGTAACCCCCATCGCTTTCCCTCTCTCCCATTCACAAACAGCATCTTCAGTTCCAGTGTCTAACTCCTTGTACACCCACACCAAATCACATACCTCTAGGCTCCCTCTTCTCCCATTCACAAACCATTCATCTTCAGTTCATACTGTGTTGTTAACGCTTTCCTTATTCTCCCATTCACAAAACAAGCATCTTTAGCCCCCGTGTCTAACTCCTTGCCCGTCCTAACCTCTTGACATATATCCCCCCATACAATGCAACAGTCTGAACCCGCTAGTGTTGCGCCACCTTACATGGCAAATCGATGGAGGCCTCCTCCCCTCTCCCTCCAATTCAAACCACCACCTCTTTGGCGACAGCTCTGAATTAGTCATCCTGTACCCCCAATTTCTACCCTAACGTTTTGCATCGCCACTCCCCCCCACACCATACGACAGGCCTACCTCTAGTGCTGCACCACCTTACAAAGGCAAATCATGGAGGCCTCCAACTCCCTCCCAATGCAAATCAGTGGCGACAGCTCAAATCTAAGTCATCCTTGTACCCCTTTCTACCTAACGTTGCTCACCACCTCATCCACACCAATACTGCAGGTCTGCCTCTAGTGCTGCGCCACCTTACACGGCAGATCGTGGAGGCCTCCTACTCCCCTCCCAATGCAAACCAGTGCAACAGCTCGATCTGCATCTGACTCGCTCTCCCTCTCAAGTCACTGGGCAGTGGGAGGGACACCATAGGTTGGAGGCAGGCAGAGAGTGTGTTCGACAAAAAAGAGGTGGCGGGCATTTCTGCATTGTAAATCAATACTAATTTATGCATTACAAAAAATGGATACCTTATACGAGGCATGAGGTTGAGGTGCCAGCCCGTTTGCTTGCGCTGAGACCAGCCAATGCTACTTTGGGCGAAGCTCTCTCTGTCATCTGACCGCTCTCCCTCTCAAGTCCACTGGGCAGTGGAGGACACCCATAGGCGTTGGAGGCAGGCAAGAGTGTGTTCGGACAAAATGAGGTGGTCGGGCATTTCTGCATTGTAAATCAATTATAATTTATGCATTACAAAAAAATGGTATACCTTATTACGAGGCATGAGGTTGAGGGTGCCAGCCCGTTTGCTTGCGCTGAGACCAGCCAATGCTCACTTTGTGGCGACAGCTCGATCTCTGTCATCCGACTCTCTCTCCTCTTAATTCAATACCGGGCAGTGGAGAGGGGGGGACACCCATAGGCGTTGGAGGCTGGCGGAGAGTGTGTTCGACAAAAAGAGGTGGGTCGGGCATTTCTGCATTATAAATCAATAATGATTTCTGGATGATAAATAAATAATGATTTCTGCAGCTGTCTGCAGTAAAAATATATAATTAATATTTCTGGATTATAAATAAATAATGATTTATACGGATTTATACTTTATAAATTAAAAAATGGTATACGTTATTACGAGGCATGAGGTTGAGGGTGCCAGCCCGTTTGCTTGCGCTGAGACCAACCAATGCCCACTATGTGGCGACAGCTCGATCTCTGTCATCTAACTCGCTCTCCCTCTCAATTCTACTGGGCAGTGGGAGGGGCACCCATAGGAGCTGGAGGCAGGCAGAGCGGCAGAGCGGCCCGGTTGCTTGCGCTGGCACCAACCACCCAATGAGTGTATTCTGGTTATGCGTGAATCTATATGCGTGAATCTATATGCGTGAATCTATATGCGTGAATCTATATGCGTGAATTTATATGCTTGAATCTATATGTGTGAATCAGTGTGTGGGGAGGACACGGTGGGGGAGTTAGGCTCATAGGCGCTGGAGGCAGGCAATGAGTGCGTTTGACAAGAAGAGGTGGATCGGGCATTTCTGCATTGTAAATAATGATGATCGTTTATGCTATAAACACCATTACAGTGGTTTGTTCACCATCAAAATGATTTATGCACCATGAAAATGATAACGAGCTTTCAACTGATTTTATGCACCCATTAGAATGATAAACAGACCAATCACAATTATTTCAAAACCACTAAATGGTAGCAAAACTATCAAATTATTTAAAAACCACTAAATTGGTAACAAACTATCAAATTATTTAAAAACCACTAAATTGGTAACAAACTATCAAATTATTTTTAAGCCACTGGGTTGGTAAAAAACTATCAAATTATTTTTAAACCACTGAGTTGGTAACAAACTATCATATTAATTTGAAACCACTGAATTGGTAACAAACTATCAAATTCTTTTAAAACCACTAAATTGGTAACAAAATATCAAATTATTCATTCACCATGAAAATGATAACAGACCACCAAATATATTTAAAAATCATTACATTGGTAAAACAAACTACCAAATTATAAAAACATAATTTAAATGATACCAGGCCAGACAAATGATGACACATGGCCACAGGCTACTAGTGGGAATGCGCCACAAGTAACACATAACACACCATCAAAATTATGTATGCACCATCAAAATGATTTGTACACCATCGATACAATTTATGCACCATAGAAATTATTTATACACTATCAATATAATTTATGTGTCATCAAAATGATTATACGCCATCAAAAATAATGCATACACCATCAAACTGATTATAAACACCCACCCACCACCCACCCACCACCACCTACCCCTTCCCCCCCCCCCAAACACACACACCCTCCACCCACCCACCACACCTGCCCCACACACACCACCCCCTCCCCCCAAACACACACACCACCACAGTGTCGACAACCCATCAACATGATTTACAAGCTACTAGTGCGAATGCGCCACGCCACACTGCTGCACAAGCTGGAGGAGGGACTTGGTCATGTGCTGTATGCGCCACAAGTAACACATAACACACTGCACAAATTATTTGTGCACCATCAAAATTATGTGTACACCATCATGGACTAGCAATATAATGTGTACACCATACAAGTGATTTAAACAACATCAAAAAAGTATACTACCACCCACCGCCACCACCTACCCCTCCACACCCTCCCACCCCATCCACACCTACCCCTCCACACCCTCCCACCCCACCCACACCTACCCCTCCACGCCCATCCCAATACACACACCACCACAATGTTGACAACCCATCAACATGATTACAGGCTACTCGTGCGAATGCGCCATGCCACGCTGCTGCACAAGGTGGAGGAGGGGAGTTGGTTCTGTGCCGTATGCGCCACATGCAACAGGAAGGGCAAGCAAGCGTGTTGTCACTGTGGCATGCCCGCTGACAGGTAGGCAGGCGTGTGTGTCTAAAGATTTCTTGCTTGAGTTTTACTTTCATTTTGTAAAAGAGCGCTTGGGGGGCCCAAACAGGAGATAGGGCAAGCAAGCGTCCGCTGACAGGTAGGCAGGCATGTGTGTCTCAAGGGGGCCCAAACAGGAGATAGAGCAAGCAAGTGTCCGCTGACAGGTAGGCAGGCATGTGTGTCTCAAGCTCTAATAAATAATCACTGCACTGTGGCATGCCCGCTGACAGGTAGGCAGACATGTGAAAAGAAGAAGAAAAAATGCAGTGCCAGTAGTACAAAATATATTATAGGGGATATTATTGCGGCCGCAAACCATCTGCATTTACACATTTATAGCTATAATTTCTTGCTTGAGTTTTAGTTGCGCGTTGCGCACGAAGAGAGTCAAAGAGGGTCAAAGAGTTTTATGCAGGCCCTGGTTTCGCTTTTCCTTTTTTTTTCAAGTTGTCATCATAACCATCAAACCTGATAACCCCTTACACATGTGAACCTGTTTGTGTGTGGACAGCCTTGGCAAGTCCAAGTTTGGGCAAAAACAATATTTTTTAATTCACATTTGTATTTGAATTTAAACCATAAATTCGACTTGATTTGTAATGATTAACCCCCTAAAACCTGTAAACCTGTCTGTGTGTTGGCAGCCTTGGCAACAGCCTCGTTACAGGCAAGGATCTGGAAGAGCTTGAAATCCACATGTTGGCAAAATCATTGTTTTTTATTAAATTTTTATTTATAAATTGAAGCCTTAAATGTTTCTTGGTTTTTTATGGTTAACCCCCTAAAACCTGTAAACCTGTTTGTCTGTTGGCAGCCTTAGCAACAGCCTCGTAACAGGCAAGGACCTGGATGAGCTTGAAGTCTAAGTTTGGGCAAAACAATTAATGTTTAATTAACATTTTTATTTATATATTCAAACCTTCAATTTTACTTGATTTTTTATGGTTAACCCCCTAAAACCTGTAAACCTGTTTGTCTGTTGGCAGCCTTGGCAACAGCCTCGTGACAGGCGAGGACTTGGAAGAGCTTGAAGTTCAAGTTTGGGCAAAACAAATAATTTTTTATTTACATTTTTAATACATTTAAACAGATTTAAACCTTCAATTTTACTTGATGTTTTATGCTCAACCCCCTAAAACCTGTAAACCTGTTTGTCTGTTGGCAGCCTTGGCAACAGCCTCGTGACAGGCGAGGACCTGGAAGAGCTTGAGGCCCACAAGGCGCGAAGCCAAGCCAAAAAGATTCGCCCCGTCCCTGCTGTCAAGCACGCACTGCGTGGGGGTATGCTGGAGGAAGGGGAGGAGGAGCAAGAGGAGGGGGAGGAGGAGGAGCCTGACTACGCCACAGTCAGGCGGCCAGCAGGGAGCGCTGGGTGGGGAGAGGACTCTGTTAGAGGGGATCCCAAAGCTCTGCCCACTGTGCAGGGGGGGGGTGACGATGGAGGAAAGGGATCTTTACACGGTGTGCTCGCTCATGAGGGTCGGGTGGATGATGATGAGGAGGAGGAGGAGGAGAAGAGTGATCATCACGGCCCTGGAGGGTCCGTGCGTGGACAGCCGCATCAAGTTTGGGGTGCTGTTGATGATGATGGGGAGGGGGGTGCCCCACCCCTTCGCAGCGGACTACCCCAGGCTTCTGTGCGTGAGGTGTGGGACCAGGATGGGGGGGCCTATGTGCCGGGTGCACCCACCAGAGGAAGAGCCAAGCATGACAAGCGGCGGTGGGTGGAGGAGGATAGTGATGATTACTTTTCCGCTGCAAACCTCAGATCACAGCTTCCGGAAGCTTCTGATCCTAGGGAGACTAGATCCCGCGCGAACTCTTGGACGGCTCCTCGCAGAACTTACGATGATCCTGATGATCTGTTCTCGGACATAGATGATTTGTTGTTTGAGCCAGGCCCCCCTGGTCCGCTGGTGTCCAGGTCACCCAGGCCAGGCCCCCCTGGTCAGCTGGTGTCCAGGCCTCTAAATGCAGGGAGGGAAGGCGAGGAGCGGCAGGGAGAGGGTGGTAGAGGAGCTGGTGCAAGCGCTGGTGGGAGGGATTCCATGGGAGTCTCGGAGGGGTATGGCGGGGGAGAGGGGGGCGCAGGCACAGGGGGTGAGCGGCACTTCAGAAATGGGGGTAAGGGGGATGGGCGGGGCAGTGATACACCCACAAGAGAGAGACTTACGCACAAGGTAGCCCGAGGAGTCAAAGAGCAAAGGGGAGAGTTAGTGCCTCCAGCAGAGGCCTGGATGGATGGGTCTGAGGGGTTGTTGGACGGTGCGGTCAGAGATAGCGGGAGTAAGGTGGTGAGTGGAATGAACGCTGAAGCCAAGCAAGCGTACGAGAAAATGATTCGGTGGCAAGAGAAGAAAGGACGTCGCATGAATCTAGCTAGTGCTGCAGCTGCTGGGGCTGGTGCTCGCCCTAGTGCTGGGGCTGGGGCTGGAGCTCGACGTAGTGCTGCTGGGGCTGGGGCTGGGGCTCGCCCTAGTGTTGCTGGGGCTGGTGCTCGCCCTAGTGCTGCTGGGGCTGGTGCTCGCCCTAGTGCTGGGGCTGCTAGTGCTCGCCCTAGTGCTGCTGGGGCTGGGGCTCGCCCTCTTGCTGCTGGGACTGGAGATCGCCCCAGTGCTGGTGCTGCTGGGGCTGGTGCTCGCCCTCGTGCTGCTGGGGCTGGTGCTCGCCCTAGTGCTGCTGGGGCTGGAGATCGCCCTAGGGCTGGTGCTGCTGGGGCTGGTGCTCGTCCTAGTGCTGGTGGTGCTGGGGCTGGTGCTCGCCCTAGTGCTGGTGCTGCTGCTGTTGGTGCACGCTCTAGTGCTGGTGCTGCAGCTGGTGCTCGCTCGAGTACTGGTGGTGCTGGTGCTCGCCCTAGTGCAGCTGGTGTAGACGCTGAAGCAACTAACTCAGGGTACGATAATAGTGCTCATTGGCAGGAGAGCAAAGAGCGTAGCAGGGGTCCGGGTAGTGGGGATGGAAGCGCCTCTTGGAGCATGAACAGGAGGGGTTCCAACGGTGGTGGTGGTGCTGCTGGTGTTGGTACTGGTGCTACTGGTGGTGGTGCTGGTTTTGATGCAGCTCCTGTGAAGAGGGCGGGTTGGCAAGAGAGCAAGGGGGGTAGCAGGGGTCTGGGTAGTGGGGATGGAAGCGCCTCTTGGAGCATGAGCAGGAGGGGTTCCAGCGGTGGTGGTGCTGATAATGATGCAGCCCCTGAGAAGAGGGCAGGTTGGTTGGAGAGCAAGGGGCGTAGCTGGGATCTATCCCAGGATAGAGGTGGTGGAAGTGCTGCATGGAACATGAGCTGGAAGGGTTCCAACAGTGCTGCTGGTGCTGCTGGTGCTGGTACTGGTGCTACTGGTGCTGGTGCTGGTTATGATGCAGCCCTTGAGAAGAGGGCGGGTAGGCAGGAGAGGAAAGGGGGTAGCAGGGACCTTTCCTTGGATAGTCATGATGGAAACACCTCTTGGAGCAAGAGCATGAGGGGTTCCAACAGTTCTGGTGATAGTAATGATGCAGTCCCTGAGAAGAGGGTGGGTTGGCTGGAGAGCAAAGGGCGTAGCAGGGATCTAGATAGTGGCAATGAAACCTCGTCTTGGAGCATGGGCACAAAGGGTTCCAAACGTGGTGGTGCTGGTGGCGGTGCTGGTGGCGGTCCTGGTGCCACTAGTGCCGGTGCTGGGTATGATGCAGCCCCTGAGAAAAGGGCTCAGAGGCAGGAGGGCAAAGGGGGTGGCAGGGATCTGGATAGTCGTGATGGAAGCACATCCTGGAGCATGAGCAGGAAGGGTTCTAAAAGTGGTGGTGCTGGTGTCGGTGTTGCTGATGCTGGTGCTGGTGCTACTAGTGCTGGGTCTGATGCAGCCTCTGAGAAAAGGGCTCCGAGGCAGGAGAGCAAGGGGAGTAGCAGGGATCTAGATAGTTGTGATGGAAGTATGGACTGGAAAGGTTCCAATAGTGGTTCTGGAACTGCTGGTGCTGGAGCTCGCTCCATTGCTGGAGCTGTTGGTGCTGGTGCTAAGAAAGCTAGCCTATTTTCACGCAAAGACCCATCTTCTGGCCGCCCGAGATCATTTTGAAGGAAGAAAGTCGTCCTTTTGTACTCGAGCAGGTGGTGGGGGTTTACTCCGGTACGTGGCGGGGGTAGGGGTGGAGAGACGCCGTTGGTGACGCTCATAATAATGGTGTAGATGCCGCTGCCAATGATGAGAAAGCTAGCATATTTTCACAGACACCCATCTTCTGGCCGCCTTTGATTTTGAAAAATTATGTGACTCCTGAAGACGGCAAGAAGCCAAATTGCTGGCTGGAGCCATGTAACTAAGTTCAAATTCAAGTTCAAGCCCGACCTCCAACAAGCAGCACCAGCATCACCAGCATGATAGCTAGCAGCAGCAGCAGCATTCTGATCGGCATCAGCAGCACATCTACCTCAGGCGACCAAACTGTGATTTTGAGTCTAAAAAGCTTACCATTCTCAGGGACGGCAAGAAGATGGATGCTGCGTGAAAATGGATCTCTATGTCAAAATAGGCTACCTGCCTACCTATCTCAGGGGCTGCAGCATAAGCAGCAGCAGCAGCAGCAGCAGCAGCAGCATCTACACTATTCTTCTGAGCGTCACCGAAGGCGCCCTGGTTGGAAGACCCCACCACCACCACCACCACCACCACCCACACACACACACGGATGTTGTGGAGCAGGCTTGTTCAGGTCAAATGCAGTGCGCCCTGTCTAAGAATGTAAAATGACACAAACTGGTAAGGCGCAGGGTACTTCAAATGGCCAAATTGGCCAGCGCTTTAGCGCACTTGAAACAAAAAAACTGCGCTTTGGAGTACAAAAAGCGCAAAAATTGCTTGCTGCGCCCACAGGGGGTTGCAAAAACTGCGCTTAAAGCGCAGAGGGGGTCAAACAGTCAGCGCTCAAAAGCGCGCGCTTTGATTTACCCTTACTAAGGCGTGGTATTAAGGGAGCCCCGCCTTTCTAGGGTAAGGAATGAGCTGCTACTCAACCTGGACAAAGCTACCATGGTGGTTGACAGCGTCCGAGAAACAACTAAGCTACCGAAGGGATTCAAACCCCGCTCCTTCATCATTTCAAAGGCTTCTACCATTGAGCTTTTCGTGGAAACAGGGATAAAACAATGTATTATAATATCAAGGATATTCTTTGGTTTCTTTGGAATACTAATATTTTGAACACCAATTGAACATTAATGACTTTACTGCCGACGTTGGCGAGCAGCCAAATTGCTGGCTGGGGCCCTGTAACAAAGTTCATACCCAGCCACAATTAGTGCTCGAGAAGAGATTCTCGGATTAGTCCGTGAAGTGTTACATTGATGTTGCATAACATGTAGAATAAGAGCATGAAAAGTGATTAGGCATGTGGTATTTAAGTGCATCCAAGATTATGCCTTATAAAAACTGCATGTACCGGTATGTACGTGTGATTTACTGGATGTTGTTGATCTGCATTATCTTGCTAGCTAACTGACATCTAAATGTATGTATGCTGCCATCGAGGAAGTAGCCCAGTTGGCTAACAACCTTTGACAGCTTACATCAACTCTATTATATTAACGGGGAGGGGGTGGGGGGGTGACCTGTCCGCGTTTACATTTTCCTGGTAATCATATTTTTACTGCCTAAGACAGCGAGCAGCCAAATTGCTGGCTGGAGCTATGTAACCAAGTTCGAGTCCAAGTGAACATGCAGATTAACAGGAGGGGGCTAATTGGAAGTACTGTTAATTCAGAGTACATCTCAACACACTATCAATTCGATAGACTGGTATCCCTATTTGGGACAGCATTACACTTCCATCGCACGCTGCCTTGTTAGTGTAGGGTAGGCTTATGTAGGGTTGGCTAACTGATCGTTATCATGTATTATCCTACATTTTGTCATAACAATATACATAACGATATATGTAGGATATATACATATATAGGATGTGAGTTGTTATACATATTTCTATATACAAAATTTAAGTTGTATAAATGTATAAACTTATATCTAAACTCGTGCATGTGAGCTACCTATAGCGTGCACATCCTGCAACAGACTGCAACCGAATGCAACAGACTCTGGTCTGGTACTCGGTAGCCAAGCTGGTTTACCCTCCCTTCTATAGCTGCAAGAGGGCCTTGACAGAGGTCCTCCTTCCTTCTTTATTTTCAGATGGGGATTATCTACTTCCTCACTTGTCTATTTCCTCATCTATATCCTTCCTTATTAGTCTATTTCTTCATCTATCTTCTTCCTCTTTGGTCTACTTCCTCATCAGACTGGGAGTGAAGGTCTTGCTAACCTCATCCCAGCCGCCCAGGATGCCGACCAAGCTGGTGTAACCAGCCTCGTCAAGCTGCACGAGGGCCTCGATGGAGTAGGTCTTCCCGTCCAAGCAGCCAATCATGATAGGAGTGTCCTTCTTAGGGAACTTCTTGCTGACCTGCATTTTGGACATAAATTCGAATTTATATTTTGTATGCCAATCATAATCAGAGCATCCTTCATAGGGAACTTCTTGCTGACCTGCAATTTAAATTGCAATTTGAATTTATTTTTTGCATGCCAATCATGACCTGAGCATATCCTTCTTAAGGAACTTCTTGCTGACCTGCAGTTGAATTAAAATGAAATTTTATTGAAATGAAGTTGAAATTAATTGAATTTTATTGAACTGAAATTGGATTTGTTTGAATTGAAATTTGATTTGTTTATGCCAACCATTTGATTTTCGTGAATTGTTTATGCCAACCATGATCTGAGCATACCCTTCTTAGGGAATTTCTTGCTGACCTGCAATTTGAATTTGAATTGTTTTCGCCAATTATGATCTGAGCATATCCTTCTGGAGGACCTTGTTGCTGACCTACAATTTGAATTGAAATTTGAACTTATTTATGCCAATTATGATCTGAGCATCCTTCTTAGGGAACTTCTCGCTGGCCTGCAAGTGTGTCAGGGAGCAATAAAGAAATCAAATCCAAATTCAAACTGCAAGCATGACAAAGAGTACAAATGTTGGTAAGGGATTTTGATGTGAACGTCACCGCCAAATACAGCAAGCGGCCAACTTCGCTAATAAGAAATATTCGTTATAATCGACAGCCTACAAAGTGTTGAGGTTTTTACTGGATCCTAGCTTGTGGAGAGCACAACGTAAGTCATGAACCCAGCCAGTGTTGGAATCAAAAGATTCCTCAAGAGCCATTCTAATGAGATCCTCAGGTTCTTTATCTATGGTCTTGTTCCAGAAGCGCAAAGCTTGTTTAAGCCAAGCAAAACACAACGGGGTTCTACCCAGCTCTTCCATGATAATATTAGATGTAGTAGATTGGCAAACACCCAACATTTGTTGAAGTATACCTCTATGCCATTTCTCACAAGCATGGTCATTTGAGATAAGTGTGTTGTTCAGAATAGAAGGAGCCCACACCTCACAGCCATGAAAGCTGAAGCCATGGAAGTTCAAATTAAAATTAAAATTCAAACTGCAAGCGTGACAAAAAGTAAAACTGTTGGTACGGCATTTGTTTTTGATGTTACTGCCACAGGCAGCAAGCAGCCAAATTGTTGGTTGAAGCTAGGTGAGTTCAATTTCAATTTCAAATTCGAACTTCAAGCATGACAAAGAGTAAAACTGTTGATAAGAGATTTTGTTGTTCATGCTCCTGCCAAAGGCAGCAAGAAGCCTAATTGATGGTTGAAGCCATGAAAGTTCACATTGAAATTCAAATTCAAATTCGAACGTCAAGCATGACAGAGAGTAAATCCGTTGGTATGGGATTTTGTTTCTCATGTTACCGTCCAAGACAGCAAGCAGTCAAATTGCTGGCTGAAGCCATGTAAGTTCACGTTCAAATTTATCCTGAAATTTGATTGAAATTTGAATTTTGATTTGAAATTTGTTACCCCTTTTCACCAGGGTTGGCTAGGTATTAGGTTCGGCTATTTTTATTTTTGTTTGAAGAGATTGGATCAAAAATATTGATCATGATGTTTCAATTTGAATTATTGGTGTTACTGCTGAAGGCGGCGAGCGGCCAATCTTGATATGAATGCATTCCTGGGGAACTCCTTGATAACCTGTAATCATATATTTGAATTGTTAATGTTACTGCTGAAGATGGCAGGCGGCCTACCATGATCTGGAAGTCCTCCCTAAGGAACTCCTTCCTAAGCTGCAAGCATTGATTTTAATTGCTTATGTTACAGCTGAGGTTGTCCAAAGGCAAGTATGATATCATATGATACAACTGCATCTCATGATATTGTATATAAATGGTAACTTTATCCTAGTCAGACTGCCAGCATCATATGGCATCACATTGCCGTTCCCTACACATAATGAAACCGAACCAAACTAAAACACACCTGGGCGACGAACTCAGGGTTGGGAATCTTCTCAATGATCCTCTCCATCTTTCCGTTCACAGTCTCCAGCTTGCGAATGGTCTTCAGGATGGGAACATTCACGGCGTTCCTCATCTTGCCTTGGTCCTCGAACTCGACAGTGGGGCGCACGTCCAACCAGTTGTAGCCCTCAGAGTAGAGCACCTACATGTTGCAAGGTAAGCGGGGCACAGAGGGTCAGAAGTGCTTAGTTGAGTTGGGGGTTAGTGTGCTTTGTGTTTATGTGTGTGGTGGTGGTGGTGGTGGGTGGTGGTGTGTGGTGAGAGGTAGTTGGGAGGGGGGGGGAGGGGGGGGGGGGGGGCTTTCTCCCACCCTGACATCGCATTTTCTCCCAAGAGGATTGGTTACACTGGCCGCGACAGATGCTTAAGGCCATGGAACATTCTAGTGTTCGCGGCCATGCAGTTCCCTCGCCCAGATCGATGCGATGGGACGTTCAAGTTTTCGCGGCAATGCAGGTCCTCGCCCAGATCGATGCGATGGGACGTTCTAGCTTTCGGCGGCCATGCAGGTCCCTCGCCAGGTCGATGCAATGGGACAATCTAGTTTTTTGCGGCCATGCAGGTTCCTCGCCCAGATCGAGGCATTGACACATCGGCATGAGAGGTGGGCTTGTTGGCACAAAGAGAGATCAGCATGGGGGGATCGAGGTCGAGGGCCCTGGGTTCGTATGCTGGTGGTTATTCTCACCGGGCTCGTGGGTATCAAGGAGGTTGCATTCGGGACCAGCATGGGGGAAACGGAGCAGAACAGGGTACATGTGCCAAGCTGTGGCTACATATGTCAAGCAGCGGGCACATATGGAGGTAAGTAGGGCACCAGGACAACGTAACCAGCATCATCAATTGCGGACAGGTGGTGACAGTCGGGCTAATCCACTCACCCGAACCTCCTCGGGATCGGCGACGGCCTTAGCGGGGAAGGCAGCCTTGACCTCAGCGATGAAAGCGGGATCTGGGTACTGGCGAGATGCGGAAGCAAACGGGAGCTCCTGTTCCCAGAGCAGCCTGTATAGCGAACAACTGGTCGCACGGTCCTATGCCCTAAGGGAGGCCATTCTGGTGGGAGGGGCAGTCATTTTAGCGAGAGGGCCATTGTTTCGAATGGATGCGGGAGGGGAGAGGCGGGGGGGGGGGGGGGGGGGGGGGGGGGGGGGGGGGGGGGCAGGTAGTATCAAGCTTGGGATTAGATCAGGCTAGATGATGGATTATCGTAATAGGAGGGCTTCATGCAACTTGGGGTTATAACTAGGTTCGCGGCGTGGGATTGTAGACTTTCTCCCACGTGGCTCCAATGGGTGGTGGTCCTCAGGTGGTGGTAGACTTGACATGACAGCCTGGAGGCTTCTTCCTTGCTTCTTCTCTTCTGGATTCTTCTGGGGGGTCTTGCGATGAATGGATCTGATGTCGGTTCAAAGTCGGTTGTGATTCGAGAGAGAATGAGCCAATAATTGGTTGGTATTCCTGGGTAATCGGTTTAAAAAGTTATGCTGGTGCTGGATCCTCTTGTGTCGGTCCAAAGTCGGTTGTGATTTGACTGAAAATGAATGTAAATGAGGTTGGGATTCGGTTGAAAGGTGCGTTCGGTGGCTGGATCCAGGGGTGCTTAGATCCGAATCTGTGCGGGGTGCGTCGTCTGGCCATCCACATTCTCCGGGCGAGTTTCATTAGCCGTTTCTTCTCGCTTGATACTGACGTCACCTTTCCCGCTGTTCTCACTAGTGAATAAGGCGACTGCCCAAAAGATAAACACGAACCACCTGGCATGTATTGTTTAGTCCAGAGGTATCAAACTAGCCTGCGAGATGCCTGGTGTGTGCATATTACAGACTTACAGTCCAGGGCCTGGCTCAGGTGAGAGGTTCTACGACCAATTATGTGATTTTTTAACTAGGTGATTTTTTTTGCAAAAAGGAGACGAGCTCGACCTCGAAGTCTTGAACAATCAAGACACAGAAATACCTTGAAAATGCCCACAAGCCATATTTATAGTTATATAATTAAATAAGCGTTTACCTTGAATGATATATGTCAGGAACTGCTAGGCCACGAGTGCTCCATAGACATCTTGCAAGATGCCGATATAGCACTCGTGTCTTGGTAGTTCACCACTCTGACAATAATGTCTGTCCTGCCTGCCCAGCCTGCCTGCCTGTCCTGCCTGCCTGTCCAACCGACCAGCCTGATTGTCTGCGTGTGTTGAATAATGCCTGAGTTCTGCGGGTGTAAGAACTTGCACATGCACAAACACGCAGGTGCACCCATATAACTACATGCAACATCCTAATTTGCTTTAGCCTCCCCTCACACTGGATACAATATTAACGAATGTGAGCTGACATAAGGTCCTAGGCATGTCCAGCTTGGCGCATGTGACAGGTTTCGCAAGCCTGGTGTTTAGCAAGCGACAATACGGTTCTAGGGTTGTCAATATTGCACGAGGTCAAGATCGTACAGTCATGTACGACTTGTTAATGTACACAATGCAAGAAGGTGAAACCTGGCCCTGGACAAGTCTTTAAACTGCCTAATCTGCTTCGATTGCTCCCTGGTTTCGATGATAATAATGGGGGGGGGGGGGGGGGGGGGTTCATTTATACCGGGATATTTTCCTGGTTATAAATTTGTTTAGACGGGCAGCCAAATTGCTGGCTGAAGCTACCGTATGTAACCAAGTTCAAGTTTGTTTTGTGACGAAGACGGCGAGCAGCCAAATTGCTAGCTGGAGCTATGTAACCAAGTTCAAGTTAACCTTTCGTGGCTTGATTTGTTTGGGATGATTCTCTAAGCTGGTCTGAGTTAGAACCCTTTCACACTCCCTGGTTTCTGTAGCTATCACACGGGGGGGGGGGGGGGGGGGGGTATGCAGACCAGGGTACTACATTTTGTCGAATTGGTCAGCGCTTAAAGCGCACAAATACCAAATTGGTGAGCGCTTTGCGTTGCCAAAAACGCAAAAACTGAGCGCTGCGCCCACAGGGGGTTGAAAAAACCGCGCGAAACGCGCAGTGGGGCTGAAAAGCGTGCACGAAATCACGCTACCGCGCGCGCTTTGTAGTATCCTGATGCAGACAGTCAGACATCGAATTGCCGGCGAATACTATTCACGGTAACCTCGTGAAAAATCGTCTTAGTCTTCTGAATAGCCGAGCAACGGTTCTGAATAGCCATGTTACCCCGGGTCGATACCCGGGGACTAGCACACAGACCGTCCCCCCTCTCAGGTTTTGTCTTGCCAGCTGCATTGTGTTGGTGCTTCCCAACCGGGGTGAAAAACCCCCGTATTAAGCTACACTGGCATAATGTGGCTACGTCTTTTTACTTAGGTGGCCCTATGATGATTATAGCTAGCTCCGGCTTACGCTATGGTGTCCTTAACTTCACGTCCTGTGAGTAACGGTTTTACACGGATGTAACAATTTCAATTTAAATAGCCATGTTAACAAGTCCAAGAACAGCTCAACAGTGGACACTGATTCTGAACAGCCATACAATTGTTCCGAATCACCGATTATGGAGTCGAACTCGGATTCTGGATACTGTAGCAAGTCCCCGGTATAGGTTTTTTCTTTTTGTGGACAAAACAGTACATCTATCCCATGGCTTGAGTTTGTCAAATCTGCAAGCGGTTATTTCTAGCTTGAAGGTTAAAGGCCTCCTCCAGGGACAGCGTTATTGTGGATTGCAGGGCCATTAAGGGGGGGGGGGGGGGGTGAAAGGTGCCAAGTTAAGCCGGAACGGGATCAACAGTACGGTCTACCTACGTGAACTGAAAAAAAACTGCTCTCTGTTTTCGGCTAATGGTTAAATTGCTGATCATTTCGCTGGACACTTGGTGCTGGATTCGACTCAGATTATGCTGGATTAGACACAGATTATGAACACCGCAGCTAGTATACCGTATGTTCTTGTTACTGGACAATGCAGTATCTCGATCCGGTTGGCGGCGGAATCGTTCAATGATTGACAATCTAAGCTTGACGCGAAGGTGCAGGGTTCAACTCGGACACAGATTCTGAATACTGCACTCGTACTGCACCAAAAATAAATATTCTTGTCGTTGTGGACAGTGCAGTATCTCTGTAAGTCTAGTAGGAGGATTAGGTAGACAATTTCACTGGACTGACAAAGCTGGGTTCGAATCCCTCTAGTACGATTAAGTGTTTGCTGTCAAATGTCATGTAGCACTGTCCAGGTAAGGTAGCCTCCCGTTCTATACCGCCGCAAGACAGGGCTCCCTAAATACCAGCCCACTTAGACGTAATCAAAACATCCAATACTAGGTGGAGAGAAGGAAGGGGGTAGTCGACCACAGGCTGTTACAATAAAAGAGGGCCTAACACATGAAGTCTGGAGATGCAAAAATGCACAATCCTAGCCTGCGAGGAATACAGAGGTAGGGTTGAATTAGATAGAATTAGATGAGCATTGGAGTAGTTGGCAGGATGCTTGGATTCATATGCAAGCATATATTACATTACATACAAGATCATATATTATTACACTCATAATTGTAAAATCTATCCAGCAGTACATATCAGGGTACTTCAATTGACCGAATTGGCCACTTGAAAAAAACAAAAATGCGTTTTGTAGTGCAAAAAGCGCAAAATTAGCTTGCTGCACCCACAGGGGGTTGCAAAAAATGCGCGAAACGCACAGTGGGGCTCAAAAAGGCAGCGCGCAAAAGTTCGCGCTTTGGAGTACCCTGGTACATATACAGGCATGCATGCTAGTACTTAGGAGCGCTTGGTGCATCAGTACAGAGATGTGAATGAAGGTGTCGCGTGGGCAAGGGTACAGCTCAGAAAGCAATGAATCCATCAAGGGTCAGAACAGATCTTGGTATAATTAGCAAAATCATCACTGCCGTAACTTGTCCACCGTCAACATCCAAACAACAGGAGCAGGGGTGTAAGGCATGAGATTTGACAAGGAAAAAGAGGAGAGGTGGTGGTTGCAGTGGTGGTGTGTGGTGTGTGGGTGAGTGGGGGGACAGCCCAGAAAGCTATGGTATGCACATGAGTTAGAACAGATGTTTGGTATATAATGAGCACAATCATCACTGCCACGTCCCTTGGGCAGAAGCGCGAGAGCGTGGGCGAGAGTAAAGCTCAGAAAGCAATGGAATCCATCAAGGGTCAGAACAGATCTTGGTATAATTAGCAAAAATCATCACTTGCCGTACTTGCTCGCAGGTGAACCCAACAAACAAACAGCGGTGGGTCGGATGGGGGGTGTGGGTGGGGTAGAGAGTTCTTGCTTCTACACTCCCTTACAGAGGGTGGAACAAAACATAAACACAAAACCCAAACCAAATCAAAACCTACACCAAACAAAAACACCAGACACTCTCTCTAACGGTATCGCTTGAGGGACAACTCGTGCAAGGTGGAACAAAGTAGGATTGGGGAGTAGGGGGTTCTAGCTTCCATCACTCCTGTACATAGGCTGGAACGAATCATGACACCCAAACTATCGACCGTGTCCTCGGAAACCAAATCAAATAAAAAAGAAGATAAAAAATACCCACCGACACTTCTCTATACGGGTAACGCTTGAGAGACAACTCGTTGCGGCGGTTGTAGTTGGACCTCTTGGAGGGACGGGCCTTGTTGGCTCCGTGGCCCTTGGTGCGCAGACCACGCTGGTCCTTTCCGGCAGAGGTAAGGCCACGCAGCTCACGGTGCTTGTGCACGGGGTTGCAGATCCAGTTGACGCGGGCGTCGTTACGGATAGCGGCGTGGGCGGGGTCGACGCAGATGACCTCGAAGTACTTGTAGGTGGAGTCGTGGGGTGGGTAGTGGGTGGGGTGGGGGGGGGGGGTCAGAGAGTGGTGTGTGTGTGGGTGGGGTGGGGTGGGGTGGGGGGGGCAGAGTGGGGGGTTCAGTGGAGGGTGGCGGTGGTGGTGGGGGTCTGTAGTGCCACTACATCACGAACTCCATACCACTGGAACACTTAACTACTACCTCCATATCACTGGCCCACTACCACTAAAGCTCACCTCATACACCCAATGATAGGTTGAGCACACACAGACCACCAATCTTACATCCACGGCGCTCTACAGCAACTCCACCACATCACTGCACCACTCCCACTACTGCACTGGGCCATACCCACTCCTACTACAGCACTACCTCCGTACCATGAACACTTAACCATAACTCATTCTCCCAGCAAGTGTTCAGCACACGCAGACCGATCTTGCTTCTACCGCGCTCTTCAGCAACTCATAGCTCCAAATTTCAGCAACTCCCACTACATCACTGCACCACTCCCACTACATGACAGCACTACTCCCACGACTTCAGCACACACAGATCACCGATCTTGCGTCCAGCACGCTCCTCAGCTACTTCAATTATCAGCGACTCCCATTCTACCAATCCCAATATATCACTGCACCACCCACACTATATCACCTTACCTGTTCCCTTGTTATACCCGCCCACTCCCACTCAAAAGCCATAACCTCACCTCGGTCACCAGGTAACAGTTTAGCACTCGCAGACCACCGAACTTACATCCACCGCACTCTTCAGCAACTCCTACTAAATAACTGCACCACTCGCACTTTGCACTCCCTCCGTACCACTTGACTACTGCCACTAAACCGTGACTCATTCACCCAGTACGTGTTCAACACACGCAGACCACCAATCTTGCGTCCAACGCACTCTTCAGCAACTCATAACTCCACTTGTCAGCAACTTACATTCCCAATATATCACAGCACCACTCCCACTATTGCACTGGACCATGACCACTCCCACTACAGCACTACCCCCGTACCTCGTTCACCCAGTAAGAGTTCAGCACACTAGACCATGACCACTCCCACTATATCACTGCACCATTCCCACTGTAGCACTATCTCCGAACCACTGGACCACTACCACTAAACCGTACCTCGTTCACCCAGTAGGAGTTCAGCACACGCAGACCACCGATCTTGCGTCCAACACGCTCCTCAGCCACGTTCCTCAGGTTACGGGCAGGCTTCAGCTGCACAATACCCTGGTTCACGGGCTTTCCGTAAACGATACCCTTGTGGACGGGCTTCTTGCGGCCACCCCTGGAGAGATAGGTTGGATAATGGATTGGTGGATGTGGTGGATGGATGGTGGATGCATGCATGGTGTGTGTGTGTGTGGGGGGGGGGGGGGGGGAGTGTAGTGTAGGTGGTTGTGGTGTAGGTGGTGAGTGTGGAGAGACAAATCACTAAAAGCTACCAGAAGACACCCCTTTGGAATGGAGAGAAACTCTGGGTGGACAATGGTTGCCTTGTACAAGAGTGCGGTGTGCGTTGCATGGGTTGAGTCCGCGGTAAGGTGTGAATGAATGCGGTGAGAGGGTATGTGTGGTATGTGTTTGTACAGTGCTACGCACACAGTTCACATGGTTCAAATCTTCACCCCACCCCCACCCCCCACCCCCTTCAACAACACAATCAGAAATCAGTTCATGGAAAACATATGGTTGCCTTGGACGAGTGCATGCGGTGTGCGTGCATGGTGGAGTCAAGCGGTGAGAGGGGTGCATGTTTGTGTTGTGCGATGTTCAGTGCTATGCGCATTGTTCACCTCTTCATCCAACACACACAGCCAGGAATTAGTAACATAACATAACTCAGAACAATGACGAGATTGGCCGGCGGCACAGCATGCCTACCGTCCAGCTGTCGACACACACATGGGTCAACTGTCCACAAATGTCCAGTTTTGTCCACATTCACTCACGTCAAGTATGTCTACATATGTCCTGTGTTGGTCACAGGCACCTACACAAACGCCACCTCTACATGCAGACCCCACATTCACAAATGCGCCCAATTTGTCCACATATGTCCAGTTATGGCCACGATCACACCCGCGTCAAGCTTGTCTATATGTGTCCAGTGTTGGCCACAAGCACGTACAGAAACACCACTCCTGCATACAGACCCTGAAGAGAAAGGTGACAGGGCTGGACAGCAACTTTCTACTGACCAGTTTCGATCACACTAACAAACAATCCCTACCTGCGGACCCTGGAGCGGTAGATGACAAAGCCCTGCTTGGCCTTGTAGCCCATGCGGCGAGCCTTGTCAGGGCGAGAGGGGTGGTTCAGGCGGATGACACCAGGCAGCTGCCTGAGAGGGGGGAAGGGAAGGACAGGTTGGCTTGGGCACCCTCCTGTTATCTTCAGAGCCTAGAATGCCTCGGAAGCCCAACCATAGAAACGCACAGATCCCCAGTTGCCTCATGAGAAACTTGAAACATTCCCTAGCGGGGGCTGTCGAGATGACAAGCCAATGGCAGACAGACAATCGGTGCGCGCTAAGAAAGGTGCGAAGGAAGCAATCAAAGGCCTGGAGGCATGCTTTGAGAAGCAGTATGTCCAGAGCAGACGCCCACTGCCCACAGGAAAAGCCACCCCGGACTCGGAATAGCATTAGCTATTTCCACCCTGCCCTGTTCCTCCTGTTCCTCCTCAACGCTTTGCGGCTTTCTTTTCATTCCTTTCCTGCGTTCACTAGTTCCAAGGGAATTCGGCGGAGCACCTAGGGTCTCTCTTCGTCCCGAAACGCAGCGACAAAATATCAATCTCGCGCAGAAGATGGCGCACCTGTACTCCCAGCAGCGGATACGCAGCAGAAGCGAGCACATCGCTCTGCTTCTTCTTTCCAAAGCTCCTCAGTACTGCGCGAGTGAAAGCAAGGGACCGGGGTAAGAAGACTTCCGCTTGCCACTGCACAAGCCTAATCCTATCCTCCTTATCGTCGCAAGCACGAACCTTGTAAGCACCCATGATAGCAAATCGAAAAGGACGATCTCGCCGCCACGGCCAATCAAATAGCAAGAGCTACAGTACGTCATGTACTGCCAATTGTACATCTCCTTGGGCGATTGGGAAACACAGAGGCGGAGCAGATAGGCGGAATGGTGCATCCAAGCCGACTCAGGGGCAAAGTTTACTTGTGGACTTATGTGTGTTCGGGGGATTTGTAGGTGTCAGTCTTTCCTTGGTCTGAAATAGTTCTCAAAAACTGCGCGATTCCGCCCCTCATTACCGACCGCCGCGGTTCGTCGGAAATATTATGCCAGCCCAGGCCAGTCTGCAATAACAACAGGAAATATAGCCTAGTTTTGGTACTTGCATACCGTACTAGGTTCGAGGTCTTCCATTTGTTTACCTCCTTAACTTCTTTAACTTTGACCAATTCACCTAGGTAGCCTTTGATTCGAGGGGTCTGTAACTCAGCATGTATGTATGTAACAGTCCAGGGGTAGGCCAAATAGACTTGTGGGACTTGCCCAACCGTGATAGGAAGGGCTAAACAGAAAAGGCATTGATGAATCGAACCCCACCAACGGGGGCTCCGAGTTCATGCGACAGTGACCATTGAATTCTTCAATATTATTACATCATCCTCTCATAAGAGAAGGGGTTCGTTACATAAACTCAGCAAATCACTGCCGAGACTGGACAGCAGCACAGCCTGCCAACCATCCAATTGTTTAACATGGAAGCACTCATCAGGGATATTTAATTGTGTAATTCTTATCGCATTGTTTTATAAATTGTATTAGGTATTTCCATCCTTCATAGGAATCAGGATTTATGACCAGCCTCATGCCGGAGCCTTGATCCACCAAGTCAGGTTCAATTTTCATTTTCTCTATACTATTTTTTCTATCCTCAGCTTATAACGGACATTCTAACATGAAATACATTTCATCTTCTACCACTCTTCTGCCACCATATCACAGCACTTGCAAATTCTGGCAGAACGAGGGGTACTCTTATCTGATTCAATCTTCAAGTTGTGAGCTCGAAGAGGAATTTTTGCTATGCATATCTTGGAAGTTAAGATTTTTTTTTTTTTTTTTGCTATGCATTTAATACCATCCCTATTATTTAATCAGTAAGTGTATTTTTTTTTTTGTATGTGGAACTATGGCTTCTATCCTCTGCCATCATCCAATTCGCATACCTAATAGTTTTATACCGACTCATTGGTTATCACCTATATTCCTGGGGTTCACTGTACTCAGGGATCGTTAGCCGATGTCTAGGGCTGTCGGTCGGTATTTCCTGTCATATCCCCTTGGTATTATACTGATTTCCCCCCAAAAGGGTCTAAAAATATCGTACGATATTGACAGCCCTACCGATGTCTGTTATTTACTTGTTTAAAATACGGTAATTTTATATATGATTTTATCAAATTTTCCTAAATAAATCTGGCTCAGTGAAGTCCGGTTAATCCTGAAGAATATCAGAGAAAGTTTCTATAACTCCTCATCTCTGAATTGCCGGGAATTGGACGAGATAGAGACGAGAGAGACCCGTAAAAGGATCAGTACGATATCAGTTCCCTACACCGCACGATGTATTTGCAAAGTACAATACACACGATAACACGAAAGATATTGCGAGGTCATTCACATAATCGTACTTCATCGTACGATATCTTACGATATCATGCTTGGCAACCCTAGGCACGAGTAGACGACCTTCGGATTGGTCGAATTACAAGACTTTACATGTTCACAAAATATCCAGAGAACCACAGATGCGCACACAAATTCACACAATTGACGTTTATGGTGGCGTTTTCATCACGAGACACCTACTTAGCTCATCAATATCTCATCGCCCAAATCTTTCATTTGGATGATATTTGTGGTTGGCCCCAATGCAAGCAAACGGGCCGACCCTCTTAACCACACACTTTGCAGTAAGGCGAAACATTTATTAATCTATCTACACGATCTTATTGGTGGTTGGCCCCAGTGCAAGCAAACATGCTGCTCTCCTTATCCACACACCTCGCATTAAGGCGGAACATTTATTTATCTATCTACATTGATCTGCAAGTAGCGCAGGAGAAGCACTGCTCTTAGCACTGTTTTTAGCGCTGCTACTAGTGTGTGTGTGTTTTGGTCAGTGTTCCAGTCTTACGTTTTTCCCCCTTCCAGGTTTTGAGGGGGGCAGTGCTAAGAGCAGCAAACCCTGAGATCCAGACTGTAACACTGCCCCCCCCCCCCCCCCCCCCCCCCCCCTACACACACACCCATGGCCATGCTTCCTACATGACACCCAAGTAGCGAAGCAGCAGCGCCAAGAGGAGCACTAGAAGGGAGATGAGGAGGAAGCTTCGGCTAGTGACAGCGTCCCTTACTTTCGCAAACCCCCTAGATCCAGCCTGGACCACGTTTGCAGCCTTCATCATCATTTTCACTTGGCCGTCACTCATACCCTTCATCTGCTTTGCCATTTGCCTGTAGAGTAATGGTGGTGGTGGTGGTGGTGGTGGTGGTTGGTGTTTGTGGTTGGGTGTTGTAGCTGGTGTGTAATAGTGTGGTTTGTGGTGGTGTGGGTGGAACTTGATCATCATTTTCACGTGCGTGTCACTCATGCCCTGCATCTGCTTTGCCATTTGCCTGTAGGGTGATGGTGGTGGTGGTTATTGGTGGTTGTTGGTGGTGGTTGGTGTGTAATAGTGTGATTTGTGGTGGTGTGGGTGGAACTTCATCATCATCTTCACTTGGCCGTCACTCATCTGCTTTGCCATTTGCTTGAATGGTGATCGTGGTGGTGGTGTGGTTGGCGGTGGTGGTGATGAGTGGTGGTGGTTTGGTTGGTAGGGTGGGTGGGTGGTGGTGTGGGTGGTAGGGTGAGTGGTGGTGGGTGGGTGGGGTGGTGGTGTGGTTGTTGGTGGTCGGTGGTGAGTGGTGGTAGCTTTGGTTGGTAGGGGTGGGTGGTGGTGTTTAGTGGTGGTGTGGTTGGTAGGGTGGGTGGGTGGGTGGTGGTGTGCTTGGCATGGTGATCGTGGTGGTGGTGTGGTTGGTGGTGGTGGTGGTTAGTGGTCGGTGTGGTTGGTAGAGTGGTGGTGGTGTGGTTTTGGCATGGTGATCGTGCTGGTGGTGGTGTATTGGTGGTGATGGTGGTGAGTTGGTGGTGGTTTGGTTGGTATGGTGGGTGGGTGGTGGTGGTTAGTGGTCGTGGCGGTTGGTAGAGTGGGCTGGGTGGTGGGTGGTGGTGGTGTGGTTGGTAGGGTGGTTTGTGGTGGTGATGGTGGTTATTGGTGTTGGTGGTGGTTATTTGTTGTTGGTGGTGGTTGTTATTGGTGGTGGTGGTGGTGTTGATGTTGCTGGTGGTAAGTTGTTGTTGATGCTGTTGGTTGGCGGTTAGTGTTGTGGTTTGTGTGTAATATTGTGGTTTGCGGTGATGTGATGTGGGTGGAACTTCATCATCATCTTCACTTGCCCCTTACTCATGCCCTTCATCTGCTCCGCCATTTGCCTGTAGGGTGATCGTAGTGGTGTTGGTGGTGGTTATTGGTGTTGTTGGTGGCGAGTGGTTAGTGGTGGTGGTTAGTTGTGGTGGTTGGTAGGGTGGTTTGTGGTGGTGATGGTGTTGGTGGTTATTGTTGTTGTTGTTGGTGAGTTTTTGTTGATTCTGTTGGTTGGCGGTTAGTGTTGTGGTGTGTATAGTGTGGTTGGTGAGGTGGTTACATCAATCACCATCTTCACGTGGCGTCGGGTGTCACTCATGCCCTTTCAGGTTGCTTCACCATTTGCCCCTGCAGGTGGATTGGTAATGGTGGTGTGGTTTGGTGTGTTAGAGGTGTTGTGGTTTGGTTGTGGTTGGTGTTGTATAGTGTGGTTTGTGGTGGGTGGGTAGGAGTTGTGGTTAGTGTTGGTGGTTGGTGTGTGTTTATATGTGTGGTTTGTGGTGGTGGTTGGTGGTTAGTGTTGTGGTTTAGGTGTGTTAAGATAGTGTGGGTTTGTGGGTGGTGGTTGGTGGTTAGTGTTGTGGTGGTGTGTTATAGTGTGGTTTGTGGTGGTGGTTGGAGGTTTAGCTGTTTGGGTGTGTGTATAGTGTGTGGTTTGTGGTGGTGGTAGAGGTGGTGATCTAGTGTTGTGGTTGGTGTGTTATAGTGTGGTTTGTGGTGGTGGTTTGTGGTTAGTGTTGTGGTTGGTGTGTTATAGTGTGGTTTGTGGTGGTGGTTGGTGGTTAGTGTTGTGATTGGTTTGTAATAGTGTGGTTTGGGTGGTGTGGGTGGAACTTCATCACCATCTTAACTCAGACTCATGCCCTTCATCTGCTTTGCAATTTGCTTGCATGGTGATCGTGTGGTGGTGGTTATTGGTGGTGGTGGTGGTGGTGTGAGACGAGTGGTGTGGTTGTAGGCTGTGGTGTGTACTAGGGGGGTAATGGGTGGTGGTGGTAGTGTGGTGGTGGGTGTGGTGGATTGGTGATTGTGGTGAGCTGGGTTTCAGGGGTTTTTAGAGATGATGTGGTGTGGTGTGGTTAGGTGGAGTGCTACGCCTGGTGATCCACTTCGGACCTTGATGTGGGGTGGTTGCTACAAGGGGGGTTGCTTGGGTGGTGAGTGGTTTGTGGTGGAGTGGTGGTGGGTGGGGGTCGGTGGTGTGCTAGTGGGCTGGTGTTAGTGTGTGGTTGGTATTGGTGTGTGGTTAGTGGGGTGTGTTGGTATGGGTTGGGTGGTAGGTAGTGGTGGTGGTGTGGTAGTAGGGTGTGTGTGGGGGTGTAGTGGTGGGGTGTGGTGAGAGGTGGTGTAGGGTAGGCCATGTGGTGTGTGGTTGGAGGTTGGTAGGTGTGGTAAGGGTGGGGTGGGTGGTGGTGGTTGTGGTGTGGTTGGTAGGGGTGGGTGTGTGGGGTGGTGTGGTGTTGTTTTGGTGGGTGTGTGTGGTGGTGGTTATTGGGTGTGGTTGTAGAAGGGTGGTAGGGTGGTAGAGGTGGGTTGGTGGTGGGAGAGTGTGGTACTAGATGGGTGGTAGTGGTGGGTGTGGTAGTGTGGTGTGTAGGGTGAGTAGTGGGTGGTGGGTATAGTGGTTATTGGGGTGGTGTGGTTGGTAGGGTGGGTGGTGGTGGTGGTAGTGGTAGTGTGTGAGGTGGTTGAGGGTGGGTTTTGGATTTTGTTGGTGGGTGGGGTAGGGTGTTGGTGGTGGTGGCTGCTGTTGGTAGTGGGTGGTTGGTAGTGGTGGGGGTGGTGTGGGTAATGGTGGGTATGAGTGGGTGGGTGATAGTGGTGGGTGATAGTGGTTGGTCAGCGGTGGGTGGGTTGTGGTGGGTGGTAGGTGTGGTTGGTAGAGTGGGTGACCGCTTGGGTGTTATATGGTGGTGTGTGGTGTAGGGTCGGTTGGTGGTGGCGTGTGGTTGGTAGTGTAGGTGGTGGAGTTGGTGTGGTTGTTGGCCGGCCTTGGAGGTGGGTGGTTTTGGTAGTTGGTGGGTTGGTGGTGGTGGTGGGTTTGGTTGTGTAAGGTGGTGTCTTGAGTGGGTGGGTTGACTTAGGTGGTGGGTGGGTGGTGCGTTGGTAGTGGGAGTGGTGGGATTTGGGTGGTTGGGGTGGGTGGTGGTAGGGTTGGGGTGGGGTTAGGGGACTGATGTAGATGATAGTGGGTGGTGGGGTGGTGGAGGTAGGGGGTGACTGGGCTGGTTATTGGGTGGTGGTTGGTAGGGTGGTGTTGTTGTGTGGAGCGTGGTTGGGTGATTGCCGCGTTGGTGGCGGTGGTGTTGAGTAGGGGTGGGTAGTGGTGGCGGTGGTTTGTTTAGTGGTAGGTGGGTGGGTGGTGGTTGGGTAGTTGTGTGATGGGTGGTGGTTGGTTAGGGTTGTAGGGTGGGGTGGTAGTGGTGGCGGTGGTGGTTGGTAGGGGTGGTGACTGGTGCTGGTGGTTGGTGTGTGGTTGTTGTTGGTAGGGTTGGTTTGGTGCTGGTTGGTAGTGGTGGCGGTGGTGGTTGGTAGGGTGGGTGACTGGGTGGTGGTTGGTGCGTGGTTGGTAGGGTGTGTTGTTGTTGGTGGTTGGTAGTTGGTGGTGGTTGGGTAGGGTTGGGTGACGGGAGTTGGGGTGGTGGTGGTAGGTGGTGGTGGTGGTGGTTGGTAGGGATGGATTTGGTGGTGATTGGTGGTGGTGGGTAGGGTGGGTGATGTTGGCTGGTGTGGTGATGTGGTGGTTGATAGGGTGGGAATGGTGTGGTGGTGGTGGTGGTTGGTATGGTGGTGGTGGTAGGGGGTGGGTGAGTGTAGTTAATGTGATATGTTGGTAGTGGTGGTGGTGGTGGTTGGTAGGTGGGTGGCTTGTGGTGGGTTGTAGGTGTGGGGGTAGATAGGGTTAGGTGGCGGTGGTGGTTGGTTGTTGTTGGAGGTGGTATGGTGGTTGGTAGGTGTGGTGGTTGGTGGTGGTTGGTGGTGGTTAGTGGTGGTGGTGGTGTTTGGGTAGGGTGGGTGATTTTGGGTGGTGGTGGTGATGGTGGTGGTTTGGTAGGGTGGGTGGCATACAGCTGAGGAGAGGGGAGAGGGAGGTGGTGTGGTGGTGGTAGTGGTGTTTGTTGTGTGTGTTGGTGTGGTAGGTGGGTGGCGGTGGTCATGGTGGTATGATTATCATTCGCGTCCCTGGATCCAGCCTACCAATACTCATGAGAAGGAGCTACGGTGGGTGGGTGCTTGTGGCTTGGGCAAATCTCTTCGACCCTCTTCAACCCTCTTTCAATCCAAGAGGAGCGGCAATGGTGTGTATGATTTCCAATCAGACCTCTGGGGGAAGAAGCGAAACCAAAGGACTCCTAGGGTCTTGGGCGAACCTTTTTGACCCTCTTCGACCCAATAAAACCTCTTTCGACCTCTTCGACCAACATAACCAACAGGAGCGCGAGGCCATCTGACCTACCTAGCCTGAAACAAAAGGTCGTCGCTCTTACCAGGCACTCTTCTCATCATATACTCGGCATTATCTCTCATCCATGCCCTCACACCATCCATTTATTCCAGTCCCTACAAAACTAATGCAAGTCATGAGCAGGACCTACCTAGCCTGTGGCTTTTGGGCACCCTCTTAGACCTCTTCACATCCCTCTTCTTGGAAGTCCTACCTAATGCAAGTCTGACAGGCCTCTGGATCCCTCTTCAACCTATGCTTGGACTTTCAACCCTCCTTGGACCCTCTTCAACCCTCTTCAACCCTCTTGACCCTCTTCTAACCCTTTGGACCCTCTTCAACCTCTTGGACCGCTCTTCAACGCCTCTTGGACCCTCTTCAAACCCTCTTGGACCCTCTTCAACCCTCTTCCTCTTCAACCCTCTTGGACCCTCTTCAGCCTCTCTGGACTCTTCCGATTCAAAGCCCTCTTGACCCTACCACCTCTTCAACCTCTTGGACCCTTTCAAACCCTCTTCAACCCTTTGGACCCTCTTCAACCCTCTTGGACCTCTTCAACCTCTTGGACCTCTAAGCTCTTCAACCCTCTTGGACCCTCTTCAACCCTCTTCAACCCTCATTGGACCTCTCTTCAACCCCTTGGACCCTCTCTCTTCAACCTCTTTGGACTCTCTTCCTCTTCAACCCTCTTCACCTTCTTGGACCTCTCTTCCTCTTCAACCCTCTTGACCCTCTTTGGACCCTCTTCAACCCTCTTGGACCTCTTTGGACAACCCTCTTGGACCGCAACCCTCTTGGAACAAACCCAAGAGGAGCGCAAGGCCAATCCGACATCTGGGGAAGAAGCGAAACCAGTCTTCTGGGCAAATCTCTTCCACCCTCTTCCACCCAACAGACCCTCTTCGACCCTCTTCAACCCTCTTCGATCCAACAGACCCAACAGGAGTGCGTGGCCAATCGGACCTACCTAGCCTGATCATCATTCTTGCCCAAGCCACTCTGCTGCCTAAGACTTGCCAACTATTAGGCAGCTAAAAGAAGAGCTGCTCCTAATACTTGCTAGTACCCGCAAGGCCATTGACAGAGGCCGGTACTTGAGTACCGCCGAGACAGAGACAGAGGGCCGGTACTTGGCTGCCAACATCCTTTCATCATAGCTCGTCAGTGGCCTCCCCCTCCCTTTATTCCTTTATCCTAATCATCATCTCCTTGTTGATGTCCCTCACCCCCTCCATTTATTCCCGTCTACCAACACTCATGAGCATGACCTACCTAGCTTAAGGCTTGGGCAAACCTCTTCAACCCTCTTCGACCCACTTCAACCCTTTTTCAAACCCTCTTCCAATCCTCTTCGACCCTCATCGACCCTCATCGACTCTCTTTCGACCTCATCGACCCCTCTTCGACCCTCATCGACCCTCTTCGACCCAACATAACCAACAGGAGCGTTAGGCTAATCAGACCTTCCTAGCCTGGTCATCGCTCTGGACCAGGCCAATCTGCTTCATGATACTCGTCAGTGCCTCCTCCCTTCCTTTATTCCTTTATCCTAATCATCATCTCCTCGTCCTTGTTCCTCGCCACATCCATATGTTGCTGCCTACCAACACTCATGAGCAAGACCTACCTAGCCTGACCATCGCTCTTGACCAAGCCACTCTGCCTCATCATACTCGTCAACATCACGTTGTCCATGTCCCTCACCACATCCATGTATTGCTACCTACCAACACTCATGAGCATGACCTACATAGCTTGCGGCTTGGACAAACCTCTTCGAGCCTCTTCGACCCGCAAGGCCAATCGAACCCAACAGGAGTGCAAGGCCAATCGAACCCAACAGGAGCGCACAAGGCCAATCGACCCCAAGCAGGAGCGCAAGGCCAATCGACCCAACAGGAGCGCAAGGCCAATCGACCCAACAGGAGCGCAAGGCCAATCGACCCAACAGGAGCGCAAGGGCCAAATCGACCCAACAGGAGCGCAAGGCAATCGACCCAACAAGGAGCGCAAGGCCAATCGACCCAAAATACAGGAGCGCAAGGCCAATCGGACCTCTGGGGGAAGAAGCGAAGCCAGGTCTTGGGCAAACCTCTTTGAACCTCCTCGACCCAACGGAACCAACAGGAGCGCGAGGCCAATCGGACCTACCTAGCCTGATCATCAGTCTTGACCAAGCCACTCTGTTTCATCATGCTTGTCATGGTCTCCTCGTCCATGTTTCTCATCATGTTCATCGCGTTCTCCATGAACTTGGGGTCAGCCGTCATTGAGGCCATCATGTCTGCAGGGGGGGCGCCGCCACCAAGGGGGGGCATTCCTGTTAAGGGGGGGGGGGGGGGGGGGGCTTTAGGGTTTAGGGTTGCTAGGAGAGAGAGAGAGAGAGAGAGAGAGAGAGAGAGAGTGGTGTGTGTGGTTTGCGTGTGTGTGTGTGAGAGATAGATAGATAGATAGATAGATAGAGAGAGAGAGAGAGAGAGAGAGAGAGAGAGAGAGAGGACTGTCATTACAGCCATCATGTTTGCAGGGGGGGACCGCCACCAAGGGGGGGCATACCTGGGGGTGGGGTGGGTTAGGGGGAGAGAGAGAGATAGTGGTGTGTGTGTGGTGTGTGTGTGGTGTTTGTGTGTGTGTGAGAGAGAGAGAGAGAGAGAGAGAGAGAGAGAGAGAGAGAGAGAGAGGAGAGAGATGTGTGTGTGTGTTTGTGTGTGTGAGAGAAAGAGAGAGACTGTCATAGCGGCCATCATGTCTGTAGGGGGGGCACCGCCACCAGGGGGGGCATATCTGGGGGGGGTTAGGGGGGAGAGAGAGAGAGAGAGAGAGAGAGAGAGACCTCATTGAGGCCATCATGTCTGCAGGGGGGGCATACCTGGGGGGGGGGGGGGGGGGCGGGGGGGGGGGGGGGGGGGGGGGGGCATATCCTGGGGTGGGGGGGGGGGTATGGAAGAGAGAGACGAGAGAGGAGAGGTGTGTGTGGCTGTGTGTATGGTGTTTGTGTGTGGTGTGTGTGTGTGAGAGAGAGAGAGAGGATGAGAGAGAGAGAGAGAGAGAGAGAGAGACCTTCATTGAGGCATCATGTCTGCAGGGGGCATACCTTGGGGGGGGGGGGGGGGGGGGGGGGGGGCCATAGGGGGGTTCCCCTCCAGGTGCCAGTAGGATAAGTGGGTCTCCCATGCCCTGAACCATTTGACTCATTCAAGCCATGCCACACTGGCACCCAAGCAAGTGTGTGAGGCAAGAGCATGCCACGCAATCACAGGTGGAACACGCCGAATCCCAACTAATAGCAAACAAGCACAACAGCCAACCCACCTGGCACCCCTCTGGCACCCGGGCCCCCCCCTGGCCAACAAGCACAAAATACAGCCAACACACCTGGCACCCCCTGGCACCTGGGGACCCCCTTGGCCAACAACACAACAGCCAACCCACTGGCACCCCCCTGGCACCCAGGGGCCCTGGCCAACATAGCACACAGCCAACGCACCTGGCAACCGGGCCCCTGGCACCTGGGGACCCCCCTGGCCAACAACTACAAGCCAACCCCTGGCACCCGCTGGCACCGGGGGCCCCCTGGCCAACCAGCACGACAGCCAACACACCTGGCACCCCCCTAGGCACCTGGGGGGGCCCCCTGGCCAACAAGGGCACAACAGCCAACAGACGTTGCACCAACCCCCACTGGCACCTAATGACCCCCCTGGCCAACAAGCACAACAGCCAAACCCACCTGGCACCCTCCTGGCACCCTGGGGACCCCCTGGCAACAACCCAACGCATTCCAATACACGTGGCACCCACGGGCACCTGGGGAACCCCTGGCCAAACAAGCACACATCACCAACCCTGGCACCACCCTGGCACCTGGGGACCCCCTGGCCAACAAGCACAACAGCCAACCCCCCTGGCACCCTGGCACCTGGGGACCCCCATATGGCAACAATCAGCACAACAGCCAACCCCCCTGGCACCTTCCCCTGGCACTGGGGACCCCTGGCCAACAAGCACAACAGCCAGCCCACCTGGGCACCCTCATGGGCATAGCTCCCATACTCTCGAGCCCATTTGAGCCATTCGACCATGTCACACTGACACCTTCAAGCAAGTGTGTGAGGCAAGAAGAGCATGCCACCCCCCCAGGGCACGACGAATGTAACCAGAGCAAGGCAACCACAACAGCCAACCACTTGGGCACCTCTCCTGGCATAGCTCCCTATGCCCTGAGCCATTTGACTCATGCGAGCCATTTCTCATGTAGTCATGTTACACTGACACCCAAGCACAGAGGCATCAAGAGCATGTCACCCACATATTGAGACACTGATGCAATAAAACAATGAGCAAGCAACCAAAACAGCCAACCCACCTGGCACCCTCCGGCTCATAGCTCCCATGCCCTGAAGCCATTTGACTCATGCGAGCCATGTCACACTGACACCCCCAAGCAAGTGTGTAATGGGAAGAGCATGCCACCCCCAGGTGCACACGGCGAATGCAACAAGAGCAAGCAACCACAACAGCCAACCCTCCCCCAGGCACCTGGGGACCCCCTGGCAAACAAGCACAACAGCCACCCCACCCCCGGGCACCTGGGGACCCCCGGGCAAACAAGCACAACAGCCAACCCACCTGGCACCCCCCTGGCACCTGCAGAACCCCCTGGCCGACAAGCACAACAGCCAACCTACCTGGGGACCCTCCTGGCATACCTCCCATGCTCTGAGCCATTTGACTCATGCGGGCCATGTCGTCAGGTGACATGTTCTTCATCATGTCAGATGCCTGCGCAGAAAAGAAAGTGTGGTCTTACGGTTTTTGTGGGGTATACCGGTGAACAGCTATGGCGAGTGCATCAGTCCTAGTTAGTGTTGTCAAAGGACAAATATCTTGTGGCATGTCGTTTGCTGACATGTTCTTCATTCGATGTCAGATGCTAAACACACAAAGAAAGTAAAAAAAATGATTTTGGAGTAGCTGAACAGATATTGCGTGGCATGTTCATCTGAGTGATGACATATTCTTCATCATCATCATCCATCATCTATTATCCATGCGCAAGATGCCTGCACACCAGAGAAAAGTAAAAATGATCTCAGAAAAGCTGACCATTTAGGTCGCGTGGTCTTATCTTGTGGCCATGGTTTGTTTAACATGTTCTTTCATCATGCCAGATGCCTGAAACACAAAGAAATAAAAAATGATTTTTGCTGGAAGCTGAAGCAGATATCGCATGGCCACGAGTGTCTGTCCACTGGCATGTTGTTCATCATGTCAGATGCCTGCACACAAAGAAAGTGTGGCATATGGTTGTGGGGTAGCAGGTGTATCAGCCAAGGAGTGGCATCAGTCCTAGTTCGTGTGGTCTAGGACAATATCATGCGAGCCTTATCATCTGCTGAAATGTTGTTCATCATGTCAGATGCCTGCACACAAATTAAGTTAACATGATTTTCTGAAGATGAACAGATATCGTGTGGCCATATCTTGTGGTCATGTTGTCTGGCGACATGTTCTTCAGCATTTCAGATGCCTGCACACAAAGAAAGTAAAAATGATCTGCTTAAGCTGAACAGATATCGCGTGGCCATGTCGTCAGGCGACATGATCGTCAAAATGTCAGATGTCTGTGCACAAAGAAAGTATTTTTGTGTGTGCTGAAGCTGAACGGATATTGCATGGCCATGTCACCTGGCGACACGTTCATCAGCATAATCATCGCATCATCATCCATCATCAATGTCAGATGCCTGTACACAGAGAAAGTAAAAATGATTTGCTGAAGCTGACCAAATATCGCGTGGTCTTATCTTGTGGCCATGTTGTTTGCTGACATGTTCTTCATCATGTCAGATGCCCGAACACAAAGAAATAAAACTGATTTGGAGAAGCTGAACAGATATCGCATGGCCATGTCGAACGGTGGCATGTTTTTGGCGGGGCCCCCCAGTGTTACCCATTTGTCCGTTCGTCCATCCATCCATCCATCTGTCTGACCGCGATGAAGCCCGACACGTCAGCCAACGGTCTCGTAACTAACTCGCTTCCGCTGCCACCTGTCGCTGTCGCTCCCTCACTCTCCGCCATTTTTTAGCGTCGCAGGCGACGCTGCATAGAACTTGTTCATCATGTCAGATGCCTGAACAAACTAAAAACGATTTTCTGAAGCTGAACAGACATCGCGTGGCCATGTCGTACGCTGACATGTTCTTCAGAATGTCAGATGCCTGGACAAAATAAAATAACAATATTTTGCTGGCTTAATTATTTGATTCAACTTGAAGTATGGCTTAATTATTTGATTCAACTTGAAGTATGGCTTAATTATTTGATTGTACTTGAAGTATGGCTTAATTATTTGATTGTACTTGAAGTATGGCTTAATTATTTGATTCAACTTGAAGTATGGCTTAATTATTTGATTGTACTTGAAGTATGGCTTAATTATTTGATTCAACTTGAAGTGTGGCTTAATTATTTGATTCAACTTGAAGTGTGGCTTAATTATTTGATTCAACTTGAAGTGTGGCTTAATTATTTGATTCAACTTGAAGTATGGCTTAATTATTTGATTCAACTTGAAGTGTGGCTTAATTATTTGATTCAAGTTGAAGAGTGGCTTAATTATTTGATTCAACTTGAAGTGTGGCTTAATTATTTGATTCAACTTGAAGTGTGGCTTAATTATTTGATTCAACTTGAAGTGTGGCTTAATTATTTGATTCAACTTGAAGTGTGGCTTAATTATTTGATTCAACTTGAAGTATGGCTTAATTATTTGATTCAACTTGAAGTATGGCTTAATTATTTGATTCAACTTGAAGTATGGCTTAATTATTTGATTTTACTTGAAGTATGGCTTAATTATTTGATTGGACTTGCAGTATGGCTTAACGATTTGATTCAACTTGAAGTGTGGCTTAATGTGAGCAACTTAAGTTTGCAAAAAAACTGGCGCAGCTCCCATGCCATGCCATTTATGTATGTTACAGTCCAGGGGTAGGCCAAACAGGCTCAAGGGACTTTCCCAACCGTGATAGGAAGGGCTAAAAAGAATAATAGAAGGGCTACAAAGAATAACAGAACGGAAACTCATTGGTGTCTTGTGATCTTTGTTTTGAATGAATGTTTTCAAAGATTCAACAATATCAAGTAAAAACTACATATTATTAAACATTGAGCTAATAACAGAATAAAAACTCATACAAACCTGAAATCACCATCTTTGCCAGGTCAGGGGTAAGAGCGGGCATGCCAGCTGTACCAGCAACCTTGCTACTCATCAGGCCAGCTGTACCAGTAGCCCCCCTACTCATCATGCCAGCTGTACCAGCAGCCCCGCTATTCATACAAACCTGTACTCACCATCTTTGCCATGTCAGGGGTAAGAGCGGGCATGCCAGCTGGACCGGGAGCCCCGCCACTCATTGCCGCCATCGCTGCCTGCATCTAGAAGGTGTGGTGGTGGTGGTGGTGATGGATGAGGTGTTGTATTAGTTAGTTAGTTAGTTACTTAGTTAGCCTCTTGGGGTTGATATGTGGGGTAAAAAAAGCTGCGTGTAGTAAGAGCGGGCATGCCAGCTGTACCAGCAGCCTGCTACTTATCGCCGCCATCGCTGCCTGCATCTGGAAGGTGGAACAAAAGAGTGGGACATAAGAGTGGGACGGGCGTGTTGGGTCGCTTCTATTGCTGCCTGCACCTGGGAGGTGAAACAAAAGAGTGGGACAATAGACTGGGAGGGGCGGGTTGGGTCGCTGCCCTGTGCCACTTGATTCGTGCCCCCTGACCCCTCCCCCCCCCCCCCCCCCCCTGCCTGACAAGGCCCCCCCATGCCCACACAATCTGTGAAGCTCGAGAAGTGGCACCTCCTGGCATAGCTCCTATGCTCTGTGCCATTTGTCTCATGCCCTGTAACCCCCCCCCCCGCCCAACCCAACCCAACCAACCCAACCAACCACCCTGCCTGACAAGCCCCCCATGCCCACACACCAGTGAAGCTTGAGAAGTGGCACCTCCTGGCATAGCTCCCATGCTCTGTGCCATTTGACTCATGCGGGCCATGTCGTCAGGTGACATGTTCTTCATCATGTCAGATGCCTGAACACAAAGGAGTAAAAATGATTTACTAGCTGAGCAACTCTGTGGGGTACAGCTATGAAGTGCATCATTTATAGTTAGTGTTGTAAAGGACAGATATCGCGTGGCCATGTCATCTGATAACATGTTCTTCATCATGTCAGCTACCTGAACACAAAGAAAGTAAAATGATTTGCAAATGAAGCTGAACAGCTTTGTGGAGTACACTTCACACCAGTACAGATGAACAGCTATGAAGTGCATCATTCATAGTTAGTGACATCGCGTGGCCATGTCTTGTGGTCATATCGTCTGCTGACATGTTCTTCATCATTTCAGATGCCTGAACACAAAGAAATAAAAATGATTCGGAGTAGCTGAACAGATATCGCGTGGCCATGTTGTCTGGCGACATGATCGTCATAATGTCAGATGCCTGTGCACAAAGAAAGTATTTTTGTGTGTGCTGAAGTTGAACAGATATCGCGTGGCCATGTTGTCTGCCGACATGTTGTTCATCATGTCAGATGCCTGAACACAGGGAATGTTGCTTTAAGAGTGTGTGTGAGGTACAGATGAACAGCTATGAAGTGCATCATTCATAGTTAGGGTTGTCAAGGACAGATATTGCGCGGCCATGTTGTCAGGTGACATGTTCTTTATCATGTCAGATGCCTGAACACAAAGGAGTAAAAATGATTCGGAGTAGCTGAACAGATATCGCGTGGCCATGTTGTCTGGCGACATGATCGTCATAATGTCAGATGCCTGTGCACAAAGAAAGTATTTTTGTGTGTTGCTGAAGTTGAACAGATATCGCGTGGCATGTTTCTGCCGACATGTTGTTCATCATGTCAGATGCCTGAACACAAAGGAAGTGTTGCTTAAGAGTGTGTGAGGTACAGATGAACAGCTATGAAGTGCATCATTCATAGTTAGGGTTGTCAAGGACAGATATTGCGCGGCCATGTTGTCAGGTGACATGTTCTTTATCATGTCAGCTACCTGAACACAAAGAAAGTAAAATGATTTGCAAATGAAGCTGAACAGCTTTGTGGAGTACACTTCACACCAGTATAGATGAACAGCTATGAAGTGCATCATTCATAGTTAGTGACATCGCGTGGCCATGTCTTGTGGTCATATCGTCTGCTGACATGTTCTTCATCATTTCAGATGCCTGAACACAAAGAAATAAAAATGATTCGGAGTAGCTGAACAGATATCGCGTGGCCATGTTGTCTGGCGACATGATCGTCATAATGTCAGATGCCTGTGCACAAAGAAAGTATTTTTGTGTGTGCTGAAGTTGAACAGATATCGCGTGGCCATGTTGTCTGCCGACATGTTGTTCATCATGTCAGATGCCTGAACACAAAGGAAGTGTTGCTTAAGAGTGTGTGAGGTACAGATGAACAGCTATGAAGTGCATCATTCATAGTTAGGGTTGTCAAGGACAGATATTGCGCGGCCATGTTGTCAGGTGACATGTTCTTTATCATGTCAGATGCCTGAACACAAAGGAGTAAAAATGATTTGGTGAAGCTGATCAGCTATGAAGTGCATCATTCATAGTAAGGGTTGTGAAGGACAATTTTATGTGGGCCACATCATCTGGTGACATGTTGTTCATCATGTCAGATGCCTGAACACAAAGAAAGTAAACATGATTTGGAGAAGCTGAACAGATATCTCGTGGTTGGTTATCCGACGACATGTTCTTCATCATCATTATCCATCTTCATGTCGTTCATCGTGTCAGATGCCTGAACACAAAGAAAGTGAAAATGATTTGGTGAAGCTGAACAGACACTGTGTGGTTGGTCATCAGACAACATTTCCTTCATCATCATCATCATCATCATCATCATTCATTCATCTCCTGTCATGTTGCTATGACATGCGATATCTGATGCCTAAACAAAAAAAAGAAGCTGGACAGATATTTTGTGGTCGGTCACGTTCTTCATCATCACCATCATCATCATTGTCATTCATCTCCTGTCATGTCGCTTATCATAGCAGATGCCTGACAAAATACAAATTATTTGCTGAAGCTGAACAGATCTTTTGAGGTTGGACACGTTCTTCTTCATCATCATCATTCATATCCTGTCATGTTGCTCATCATATCTGATGCCTGACATTTTTTTTGCTGAAGCTGAAAAGATATTTTGAGGTTGGACATCATCATCATCATCATCATCATCATGTTCTTCATCATGTCAGATGCAGGGTACTTCCATTGACCAAATTGGCCAGCGCTTTAGCGCACTTGAAAAACAAACTGCGCTTTGTAGTGCAAAAAGCGCAAAATTTGCTTGCTGTGCCCACAGGGGGGTGCAAAAAACTGCGCAAAACGCGCAGTGGCGCTCAAAAAGGCAGCGCGCGCTTGGAAGTACCCTGGTCAGATGCCCAAACAAAAAATGATTTGTTGATGCTGGACATATTTTGTGGTCGGTCACGTTCATCATCATCATCATCATCATCATCCATCTTCAAGTTCTTCATCATGTCAGATGCCTAAACAAAAAATGATTTGCTGAAGCTGAACAGATATTTCGTGGTCGGTCACGTTCTTCTTCATCATCATCATCATCATCATTCATCTCCTGTCATGTTGCTCATCATATCAAATGCCTGAACACAAAACATGTTTTGCTGAAGCTGAACAGATATTTTTTGGTCGGTCACGTTCTTCATCATCATCATCACCTTTATGTTGTTCATCGTATATGATGCATGAACACCTAAACAACTTTTAAATCCAAGTACCTTTAGGGCCAAAAAGTGGCTTCATGTGAAGAAAACAAAATTTATTTATAGTTCATTTTTTTATTCTTGGGCATGATGTTCATATGCCCTCCTTGGCTCTGTCAAGCTTCAGGTACATTTTTTCTTCATCTTGTCAGATGCCTGAACACACGAGCAAAACAAAACAAACTTATTTTTTGGGGGAAGGGGTGGGGTGGGGGGGGGGGGCATGATGTTCATATAATCTCCTTGTCTCCGTCAAGCTTCGGTTACATTTGGAGATGTTTTTCGTCATTTCAGATGCCTGAACACACGAGCTAAACAAAACAAACTTGTTTTTTGGGGGTGGGGGTGGGGGGGGGGGCATGATGTTCATATAAATCTCCTTGGCTCCGTCAAGCTTCGGTTACATTTGGAGATGTTTTTCATCATTTCAGATGCCTGAACACACGAGCAAAACAAAACAAACTTGTTTTTTTGGGGGTGGGGTGGGTGGGGGGGGGGGCATGATGTTCATATGCCCTCCTTGGCTCCGTCAAGCTTCGGGTACATTGGGAGATGTTTTTCATCATGTCAGATGCCTGAACACATGAGCAAAACAAACTTTTTTTGGGAGGGGGGGGGGGGGGGGGGGGGGGGGGGGGGGGGGGGGGGGGGGGGGGGGGGGGGGGGGTGGGGGGGGGGGGGGGGGGCATGATGTTCAAATGCCCTCCCTGGTTCTGTCAAGCACCGGGTACATGTTTTCTTCACCTTGTCAGATTGCCTGAACACAAAAAATGGCTTCTGGGAGCTTGAGGTGAGCATTTTGTTTTGTGGGGTGGGGGGCATGATGTTCATATGCCCTCCTTGGCGCTGTCAAGCTTCGGGTACATTTGGAGATGTTTTTCATAATTTCAGATGCCTGAACACATGAGGCAAAACAAACTTTTTTTTGGGGGGGGGGGGGGGGGGGAGGGGCATGATGTTCATATGTCCTCCTTGGCGCTGTCAAGCTTCGGGTACATTTTGAGTTTTTTTTGTGCGGAGCCTCCTCTTCAAGGGGGCGGGAGCCCCCAGGGTTACCCGGTTGTCTGTCTATGCGACCGAACGACTGACTGTCTGAGACGAAGCCACCGGTCTTGTAACTAACTCGCTTCCGTTGCCACCTGTCCCTGCGTTGCGAACACTCTCCAATTTTTAGCGTCGTTTACTCACCATCTTTGCCATGTCAGGGGTAAGAGCGGGCATGCCAGCTGTACTAGCAACCCCCCTATTCATCATGCCAGCTGCACCAGCAACCTTCCTACTCATCATGCCAGCTGTACCAGCAACCCCCCTACTCATCATGCCAGCTGTACCAGCAACCCCCCTACTTCATCATTGCCAGCTTGTACCAGTAGCCCCCCTACTCATTATGCCAGCTGTACCAGCAGCCCCCCTTCTCATCATGCCAGCTGTACCGGTAGCCCTGCTACTCACAGAAAGCTGTACTCACCATCTTTGCCATGTCAGGGGTAAGAGCGGGCATGCCAGCTGTACCAGTAGCCCCGCTACTCATCACCGCCATCGCTGCCTGCATCTGAAAGGTGGAACAGAGGGGGGTTGAGGGGCTGTGTTAGTTAGTTAGTTAGTTAGTTAGTTAGTTAGTTAGTTAGTTAGTTAGTTAGTTAGCCTCTTGTCTTGCAGCTAGTAGTAAGAGCGGGCATGCCAGCTATACCAGTAGCCCCGCCACTCATCACCGCCATTGCTGCCTGCATCTGGAAGGAGGAACTGAGGGGGGTGGGGGTGGGGGTGGGGGGTATGTCAGAGGATGGGATGGCATAGGGGTGGAGGGCCTGTGTGAGTGTGTGTGTGTGTGTGTGTGTGTGTGTGTGTGTGTGTGTGGTGGTGGTGGTGGTGGGGGGGGGCATGGACAGGTTGGGTTGCTGCCATTGCTGCCCGCATCTGGACTATGAAACACAGTAGTGGGTAGTCTCTCCCAGAGCAATCGAACGGGAAGGGTGCATACACACGTACACAAATACATAGACTCTTACACACATGTACTCACACAAGTACACACGCAAACACAAGAACACAAGTTCACACACACATACAGACACCTACACACACACGTACTCACACACACACACACATGCAGACACGTAAACACACACAGGCACGTACACACACACACATATTCACACCCTTATACACACACGTACACGCACACACACACACACGTACACGCACACACACACACACGTACACACACACACAAATCCATACACACACTTACCACCACACAAACGCCACATGTACACACGTACACACACACACAGGCAACACACGCACAAACGTACAAACACACTCACACAGCACACACACTCACACACACATGTACACACCCACTGCCCCCCCCCGCCCCGCCCCCCGCCCAACACCCAACACCCACCCACAACCACACACTCACACCTGGGCAGCTTGAGGGGTGGGTGCTGGGCCTCCGCCCCCCCCCCCAACCCCTCCCCCCTCCCCCCCACACACACACACAACACACACACACATGCGGCTCGTCTATCTGTTTGATCTCTGCCCCCCCTTAGAGAGGCCACACACAGGAGTAATGGAGCCCGCGCGGCCCCCCCCCCACAACGACTGCTAGCATCTGCCTTGGCACCTCCATGGCAGTCATCTTTTCACCATCTCTTCTCGAAGTTCCCCTGCCCCCCCATCTTGCTAGAGAGTGGGTGCGTGCAGCTAATCGCCTGCTTGGCACCTCTGACCATGGAGTCTCAGGTAATAACCCCCTGCCCCCCGCCACAGCCATCCACTGGTCATCGTCACTGCAGGCACCTTGACCATGGCACTATTTCATCTCTTCTCGACGAGGTGGGCTTCATACCCCTGCCACCCGCCCCCACATCAAGGGAGTTGGGTGCACATCCTTGGCTTGGCACCCCAGTGGGCAGTTGCTCTATTGTCATCTCTTCTCGGAGTCAACGATAGCCTCCCCCCCACATGACACCATCCCCACCTGTGGGTGCTGCAGCTATCCTGCTTGGCACCTCTGACCATGGCAGTCATCTCTCTTCTCTGATTTCATACGGCGCTGCCCCGCCACACAGCGAGCACCATCCCGCACGTGGTGTCTTTAGGAGTGGGTTGCTCGATCCCTGTGGGCAGCCGTTCATACATCTATTTCATCCCCCCCCACACACACACCATCCCCACCTGGTCAACGGTAGGAGTGGGTGCTGCAGCTATCCCTGCCTTGGCACCTCTGACCATGGCAGTCATCTATTTCATCTCTTCTCGAGTGGGCTTCATACCCCTCCCCCCCCACACACACACCATCCCCACCTGGTCAACGATAGGAGTGGGTGCTGCAGCTATCCCTGCCTTGGCACCTCTGACCATGGCAGTCATCTATTCTATTTTCTCGAGTGGGCTTCATACCCTCCCCCCCCAAACACACCCCCCCGCGTTAACGTAATGCCTGGGCACCTCTGACCATGGCAGTCATCTATTGCTCGAGTGGGATTCATACCCGCCCATCAGTACCCACATAACGATAGGAGATGAGTGTGCAGCTATCCGTGCACCTGACCTGGCAGTATACTGATATAGGCAACTTAGGAGTGGTGCTGCAGCTATCCTGACCTCTGACCATGGCAGTGCTTTCCGCATCTACAAACACACCATTGGGCAACGTCTGCAAGAAAGTGGCAGCATTTCATCTCATTCTTCGAGTGGCGCTTCATACCCCTCCCCCCACACACACACCATCCCCACCTGGTCAACGTTAGGAGTGGGTGCTGCAGCTATCCCTGCCTTGGCACCTCTGACCATGGCAGTCATCTATTTCATCTCTTCTCGAGTGGGCTTCATACCCTCCCCCCCCACACACAACCCATCCCCACCTGGTCACGTTAGGAGTGGGTGCTGCAGCTATCCCTGCTTGCACCTCTGACCAACGCAGCATCTATTTCATCTCTTCTCAGTGGATTCCCCTCCCCCCCCACACACTCCATCCCCACCTGGTCAACGTTAGGAGTGGGTGCTGCAGCTATCCCTGCCTTGGCACCTCTGACCATGGCAAGTCATCTAATTTCATCTCTTCTCGAGTGGGCTTCATACCCCCCCCCCGCCCCACACACACCATCCCCACCTGGGTCAACGTTAGGAGTGGGTGCTGCAGAGCCTATTCCCTGCCTGGCACCTCTGACCATGGCTAGTCATCTATTTCATTCTTTTCTCTCGAGTGGGCTTCATACCGCGCTCCCCCCCACACACACCATCCCCACCTGGTCAACGATAGGAGTGGTGGTGCCAGCTATCCTGCCTTGGGGCACCTCTGACCATGGCAGTCATCTATTTCATCTCTTCTCGAGTGGGCTTCATACCCTCCCGCCCCCACACACACACCATGGTAACGATAGGTTAGTGGTGCGGCACTATCCCCCTGGCAACGATAGTGGAGTGGGCTTTGCATACCCCTCCCTCCCCCACACCCATGGTCAGCTGCAGCTATCCCCTGCCTTGGACCTCTGACCATGACCATGCAGGTCATCTATTTCTCTCTTCTCTCTTTCTGCCTGAGTGGGCTTTCATACCCCTCCCCCCCACACACACATCCCCACCTGGTCAACGTTAGGAGTGGGTGCTGCAGCTTATCCTGCCTTGGCACCTCTGACATTGGGCAGTCATCTATTTTCATCTCTTCTCGAGTGGGCTTCATACCCTCCCCCCCCACACACACACCATCCCCCTGGTCAACGTTAGGAGTGGGTGCTGCAGCTATCCTGCCTTGCACCTCTGACCATGGCAGTCATCTATTTCATCTCTTCTCGAGTGGGCTTCATACCCCTCCCCCACACACACCCATCCCACCGTGGTCAACGATTAGGGTGCTGGCAAGTGGGCACTCTGACCATGCAGTCATCTATTTCATCTCTTCTCGCTTCATCCCACCTCCCCCCCACCACACACCATCCCCACCTGCAATGTTAAGGAGTGGGTGCTTATCCCTGCCTTGGCAGTCTCTATTTCATCTTCTTCTCGAGTGGGCTTCATACCCTCCCCCCACACACAGACACTCATCCCCCACCTGCAGGGATCATCTGTTGGCACCTTTCATCTCTTCTCGAGTGGGCTTCAATACCCCTCCCCCCCCCACAACACACATCCCACTGGTCAACGGATAGGAGTGTTGCTTGCAGCTATCCCTGCCTTTGCACCTCTGACCATGGCAGTCATCTATTTCATCTCTTCTCGAGTGGGATTCATACCCTCCCCCCCCACACACACACCATCCCACCTGGTCAACGTTAGGAGTGGGTGCTGCAGCATCCTGCCTTGGCACCCGTCTGACCATGGCAGTCCTCTATTTCATCTCTTCTCGTGTTTCTCGAGTGGATTATACCCCTTCCCCCCCCACAACACTTCCCCACCTTAGGAGTACAACGTGGTGGGTGCTGGAGCTTCAATATCCCCTCCTTGGGCCCATACTGACCATGCAGTCATCACATCACCCTCGCCCCCCCCACACACTACCCATCGCCTCTACCTGGTCAACGTTAGGAGTGGGTGGTGCTGCAGCTATCCCTGCCTTGGCACCTCTGACCATGGCAGTCATCTATTTGCATCTCTTCGTTTTTTCCCGAGTAACGGCCATGGTACTTGGGCTTCATACCCCTCCCCCCCACACACACACCATCCCACTGGTCAAAGTTAGGAGGGACGTGGGTGTGCTGCAGCTAACCTTGCCTTGGCAACCTCTGACCATGGCAGTCATCTGTTTCATCTCTTCTCGAGTGGGCTTCATACCCCCCCACCGCCCACCCACACAGCATACACCCACACAAACCCAATCCCACCTGTGCAGCTTGAGGGGTTGGGCGCAGCCCCCCCCCCCCCCCCCCCCTCCCCCCCCCCCCTCCACACACACACACACACACACAGGCACACACACACAAACCCAATCCCCACCTGTGCAAGCTTGACCAGTGGGTGCAGTGGGCGCTCCCCTCCCCTAGCACTGGCCATGGCCGTCATCTGTTTGATCTCCTCCGGGCTCATCTTGCCTAGGGAGGCACACGCTGCTTGGGCCATCTCAGGTGTGAGGCTCATCCCTTGGAGGCAGGCCGCTCTTGTTGTGCCACCTCTTGGCAGCTCATCGGGGGCTCCCTATGTTTTCTGTCAATCATCTCCGCGGCGAACTTGGCCATTTCTGTGTGGTTTGGCGGCCTGAGGTGTGGTGTGGCTTGGCTTGGTTGTATGGCTTGGTTTTGGTTGGTTAATGCCAGCTCGCAGGGCGAGCCATGTTTTTTCATGCATCTCCGCAGCCAAACTTGGCCATGATCTGTGGTTGGCGTGATGTGGCTTGGCTTGGTTTGGGTTCTGTGTGGCTTGGAATTGGTTTCGGTGTGGGTTTTTTGTTTGGTTTTAGTTTGGTTTTAATTGGTCCCGGTCCGAGGCAAGCTTATCAGGGCTCATGTTGCTCATCAATCTCCACAAACGAACTGGCCATATCTGTTATTGGAGGTGGCTTGGCTTGGTTTGGTGTGGGTTTGGTTTGGTTGGTCTTGGTTGGTTGATGGCCCATCTATCAGGGGGCTCATGTTTTTCATCACCATTCAGCAGCAAACTTGGCCGTATCTGGACTAGTTTTTGGTGTGGCTTGGCTTGGTTTGGTTTGTTTGGTGTGGGGTTTGGTTTTGGTTGGTCTTGGTTGGTTGATGCCAGCTCATCAGGGCTCATGTTTTTCATCACCTCAGCAGCAAACGTGGCCGTATCTGTGTAGTTTGGTGTGCGGCCTTGGCTTGGTTTGGTCCTGTGGGTTTTGGTTTGGTTAGGGCTTGGTTGGTTGAGGGCAGCTCAGCAGGGCTCATGTTTATTATCATCTCTGAAGATTCAGCGAGCTTTGCCACTCTGACCTTAATTGTGGTTTGGTGATTATTTGTGATGGCTTGGCTTGTTTGGTAACGGTGGGGTTTGGTTTGGTGTGGGTTTTGTTTTGTTTTGCTTGGTTTGGTTTGGTTGGGTTGGGTTGGGTTGGGTGGTTCAAGGCAACTCAAGCAGGGCTCCTATGTTTTGTATCATCTCTGCAGCGAACTTGGCCATATCTCAATATCTGTGTGGTGTGGTGCGGCTTGGCTTGGTGGTTTTTGTTTTGTTTTGTTTGGTCGAGGCCCAACTTATCAGGGCTATGTTTTTTCATTCATCTCTGGCACTAGCCAGCGAAGTTGGCCATAATGTGAAAAGCATGTGTGGTTTGGGGTGGTGTGGCTTGGCTTGGTTTGGCAATTACATCCGGTAATTACATGCCAATTACAATCGTGATTACCGTTAAAACAATAAGATGGGTAAAACCTGCTTACCTTCCTACCTAGCCCACCTGACCCCCTCCCTTTCATCAAACCTTAAACTTGCTTGTGCCCCCCCCACCCCCCCCAACCCACCCCACCCCCTCACAAGATTCTGTCTGCACAATTGCCCTGGCTGACTCCAGGATCGGGTCGTACCCAGGACTGCCTGCCCCCCCCCCCCTCCGCCCCCCCCCCCTCCCTCCCCCTCCATGCCCCACCCCAATACACACACACACTACACGCACACCTGGCTCAAACCTCCCTACTCTAACCCCAACTTGCTTGTGCCCGCGCCCCACCCCTCACAAGGGTTTTCTGCCATTGCCCTGGCTGCCTCCGCAACCAGGATCGGGTTGTAACCAGGACTGCCTGCCCCCCCCCCCTGCCCCCCCCCACCCCCATACACCACAAAGCTAACACACTACACCACCTGGACTCCCTCCCTACTCTAACCCTAACTTGCTTGTGCTCCCTCCACCCTCACAAAGGGTTGTCTGCCATTTGCTCTCCCTCAGCACTCCTACCTTCGTTCCCCCCCCCGACGACACCCAACCCCACCACCTGCACTTTCTACCCCTCACCCCCACACGCACACCACCTGCACTTTCTATCCCACACCCCACCCCACCACACTCCCTCCCTCTCACGCGGGTTTTCTGCCATTGCCCTGCATGTCTAAGAAACCAAGGTCAGGTCGAAGTGACTAGGATTGCCTGACCACTAGCTGACTCACAGCTCCTAAGCTTCCTGCCCCCCCCCTCCCCCCACACCCCAACTCCCCCCCCCCACACACACACACGCACTTTCTACACCCCTCACCACTCACCCGGGTTTTCTGCCATTGCCCTGGGCAGTCTCGCGGCAACCCAAGGTTGGATCGGACCAGGATTGCCTGACCCACTAGATGCCCGCAGCTTCCTGAGCTTGTCAGCTACATCTTTGCGGCATGGCCGCTGACCATTCTTCGTCATTGCCTCAAATCTGATTGTGGCCAGGTGGGTGGTGGTAACAGGGTGGTGCGTGTGGTGTGGTCGTGGTTAGAAGTTGGTGGTGGTGTGTGAGAGTTGGTGACTGCTACATCTTTCGGCATATGCCGCTGCCATCTCGTCATTGCCTCAAATTGATTGGACAGGTGGTGGTGGTAGTGTGAGGTGGAAGTGGTGGTGTAGTGATAACGTCTGGTAGATTGTGAAGGTGGTAGTGGTGTGGTGGCGTGGTAGTGGTGTGGTGGTAAGGTTGGTAAGAAGTGTGGTGGTTTGGAGGTTGGTGACTGCTACATCTTGGTATGGCCCGCTGCCATCTTCGTCATTTGCCTTCAATTGCTGATTGTGACCAAGGTGTGTGTGGGGTGGTGGTGTGGTCGGTGTGTCGGGTGGTGAGTAGCGTGTGTGTAAGGTAGGTGGTGGTAGTGGTGTGGTGTTGTTAGGGAGTGGTGGTAGTAGTGTGGTGGTTAAGTATGGGTCCGGTGGAGTGTGGTGGTGTGTGGTGGTAGAAGTGGTGGTGGTGGTGAGGTGGTGACTGCTACATCTTTCGGCATGGCCAACGCTGCCATCTTCGTCCATTGCCTCCAAAATGCTGATTGTGACGTCAAGGTGGTGGTGAGGTGGTGGGGTGGGTGGTGGTGGTTAGTGACTGGTAGCGTAGTGTGTGTGGTGTGTAGTGGTACAGAATGGTGGTAGGTGGTGACGGGTTGTGGGGGTTCTTCGTATGTTGTGTGTGTTGGTCAATTCTGATTGGTGACGGTGGAATGAGTGGTGGTGGGGAGGGGGATGGTGGTGGTGGACGTAGGTAGTGTGGGTGGTGTGGTATGGGAGTGGTAGGTGTAGTAGTGTGGTTGGGTAAGTAGTGGTGGTGAAGAAGTGTGTGGTGGTGGCAGTGTGGTGAGTGCTACAATCTTTCGGCATGGCGCGCTGGTTTAATTGTCATTGGCCTCAACTGCTGATTGTGGGTCAGAATGTTGTTTGTTGTTGGTGGTGGTGGTAGAAGTGGTGGGGGTGTGTGTGTATGGGGTGTGTGGGTGGTTGTGGGGGGGGGGGTGGAGGGTGCTGGTGTGTTATGAAGTTAGTGTGTGGTAAATGTGGGTAAACTGGCTTACAACTCTTTCGGAATGGCCTGCCATTTGCAACTTGTCATTGCCTCAATCTGATTGTGACCAGGGTGGTGGTGGTGGTGGTAGTGGTGGTAGTGGTGGTGGTGGTGGTGGTAGTGGGTGGTTGTGAGTAGTGTGGTGGACTGGTGGTAGTGGTGGTGGTGGGTGGTAGTGGTGTGTGGTGTGGTGGTGAGGGGTAAAAGTGGTGGTGGTGGAGGTGGTTGAAGGCTACATCTTGGTCATTGCCCAAATCTGATTGTGACCAAGGTTGGTAAGTGGTGGTTTGGTGCGTGGTGGTGAGTACAAATTGCCCCGGTCAATGCTCATTGATGACCAAGGTGGTGTGGTGAAAAGACCGCGGGATGGTGGTGGTCAGAAGTGGTGGGTGGTGGTGGTAAAAGTGGTGGTGGTGGACTAAGGTGGTGAATTGAATGCTACATCTTGGTCATTGCCTCAATCTGATTTGTGACCGTGTGTGGTGGTGGTGGTGGTGGTGGTATAGAAGTGGTGGTGGTGGTGGGTAGAAGTGTGTGGTGGTGAGAAGGTGGTGACGGTGCTACATCTTGGTCAATTGCCTCAATCTGATTGTGACCAAGAGGTGGTGGTGGTGTGGTTGGTTAGAAGTGGTGGTGGTGGAGGTGGTGAATGCTACATCTTGTCATTGCCTCAATCCTGATTGTGACCAAGGTGGTGGTGGTGTGGTGGTGGTGGTGGTAGAAAGTGTTGGTGGAGGAGGGATGGGCTGAAGGCTACATCTTGGTCATTGCCCTCAATCTGATTGGAGGTGACCAAGGTAGGTGGTGGTGGTAGTTGGTGGTGGTGGAGGTGGTGACTGCTACATATTCTTTTTGGCATGGCCGCTGCCATCTGGTCATTGCCTCAATCTGATTGTGGTGGTTGGTGGCAGGTGGTGGTGGTAATTATGATGAAATGCTACACCTTTTGGGTATCATGACAATGGTATGATGGTGATAGCGATAAATGATGTAGGGGAGGTGGTGATATTGCTTGTGGTGGTGGTGATAGTGATAATGATGGTGGTGGTGGTGGTGATGATAGTGATAATGATGGTGGTGGTGGTGATGATAGTGACAATGATGGTGATGGTGGTGATTGTTGCACGGGTGATAGTCGGATGGATGTGATATGATGGTGGTGGTGGTGGTGATGATAGTGACAATGATGGTGGTGGTAAAGCATAAATAATCCACACTAAGGTGGTGGCGGTGATCAGTGATAATGATGGTGGTGGTGTGGTGATACAAGGTATGTGATAATGATGGTGTGGTGGTGGTGATAGTGACAATGGATGGTGGTGGGGATGGGTGGTGGTGGTGGTGTTGTGGTGTGTGATGATAAAATAGTCTCGATAATGAATGGTGGTGGTGGGTGGTGACAATAGAATGAGTGGTAGGTGGTGAATGGTGTGGGTGGTAAATGATGATAGTGGATAATGATGGTGGTTGGTGGTGCCATGATAGTGACAATGATGGTCAGGTGGTTCATGCATGGTGGGTGAATAGATAGTGATACAAATGGTGGTGGTGGTGGTACATGATATGACTAATGAGGTGGTGGTGTAATGGTGATGAATAAGGGATAATTATTATCGAACTCAGGTAGGGGTGAATGATGATAAGTGACATAGTATCCGTGGTTGTGGTAAGGGAAACACAACGAATTACGTTGGTGGTGTGATAGTGATAATGAATGATGGACGGTGGTGTATTGATAAGTGATAAGTGCATGGTGGTGGGGTGATGAATGACAAGCATGGTGGTGGTGTGAGTATGGTGGTGTGGTGGATGATAGTTAGATGACCATGTGGTGGTGGTGGTGATGATAGCTGATAATGAGTGGTGTGGTGATGATAAGTGACAATTTGATGGTGTGGTGGTGGTGGTTCGGTGTGGTTGGGATGATAGTGATAATGATGGTGCGTTGGTGCTAGTATGATAGTGATTAATGTTGATGTGGTAATAAGTAGGTGTGTGTAGGTGTCATAGATATATGCATACACTGAAATCGGTGGTCGGTGTAGTGATGATAGTGATAATAGATGGTGGTGGTTACGGTGGTGTGATGTATGATAATGTAGTGGTGTGGTCGGTATGATAGCTGATAAATGATGGGGTTGTGGTGAGTGGTGTGATGTGATACATGAGTGGTGGTGTGGTGGATGGTGATGAAAGCTGATATGATGAGTGAATGTGGTAGTGATGTTCCGTTGATAGTGATAATTATACGTATGGTGTGTGGTGGTGAATCATAGCTGATACATTGATGGTGGTAAAAGGTTTGGTGAATATGATGGTGATAATGATCGGTATGGTGGTGTCGCCCATCGTTGGTGGTGGTGGATAGTGATAATGATGGTGTAGGTGGGGTGGTGTAGGTGTGTAAGTGATAATGATAATGATGGTGTGTGGTTGGTGGTGATAGTGATAATGATGGTGGTGTGATCAGTTGATAATTGATGGTGGTGTGGTAGGCATGAGTGAGTGGTCAAACTGAGTGATATAGTGAAAATGCATGGTGGTCGGTGCTGTCATGGTGAGATTCGATATGATAAATGATCGAGTGTGGTGGTGGTAGGTGTATAAGTAGATAATGATGTGTAGTGGTTGGTGTGTGGTTGATACTGATAATGATGGTGGTGGTCTAACAATCCGGTAGGTGTGCGATAGTTGATAATGATGGTGGTCGGTGGGGTGGTGTGGTGATAGTGATAATGATGGTGGTTGGTGGTGGTGGTCATGTGATGTGACATGAGGTGGTGCTCTTCATAGCCGATAATGATGGTGCGGGGGCGGTGATATGCTTGTTGTGGTATGATGGAAATTGTGATGATGCTACCATCTTTGATAGCCGCTGCCATCTCTGTCATTGCAATCAATCTGATTGTGTCAGAGGTGGTGTAGTGGGTGAAAAAATGTGATTGGTGGTGTTGTTTGTATTGATTGGTTTGTTGTGTGTGGTCGGTGGTCAGTGGTGAATTAGGAATATAGAAGGTAAAAACACACACTAGCCAAACAAGGTAAAAAAGGTGATGAAGAGGTGGTGAATGCCATGCTCTTGGCAAATGGCAGTGCCATCTGAGTCAGTGCATCAAATACTGATTGTTTGATCAAAGGAGTGGTAGATGGTGGTGGTGGTGTGGTAAGGGACTGGTAGCAGGTAGATAGTGGTAAAAAAGGTTAGTAGTCGAGTCCCGTCGAGGTTGGTAAAGTCATTAGGATGATGGTATGTATACTGTGAATGATGGTAGAAATTCAGAGGGCCCCCTCTGCAAGAAAACTCTCAGGTTAATGATGATGGTTGGTGGTAGGGAAAGAAAAGGTGGAATATGGTGTTGATTGAGTGTTGGATGATGGTGGATGATTGGTCATTTGATGGTACCCATGGACAACCAAACAATGGTGCCTGGTTGATGAATGTGTTGGTTGTGATGGTGCTAAGCAATGGCTCCGTAGTGGTTGGTGCGTAGTGAGTGGTGATGGTCAAATAGTGATGGTGAAGTGAATTGGTGGTGGTATGTAATGGTGTATTGATGATGATGGCGGGGATCTGGTAAGTGAAAATGTTGATGGTGATGGTAGTCTATGGGAGGTGGTGGTATTTAGTGATGATGGTGGTGTGATGGTGGTGGTGGTATTGATTGGTGGTGATGAGTAAGTGAGGTCGGTGGTGAGTTGGTTGTAATGGTGGTAATTGATATGTATGGTGTGCATGATTAGTGATACATGGTATGTGGTGGAATGGAGTTAGTGATGATGGTAGCGGTGATCGGAATAATAAGAAATGATGGTAAGGTGATGGTCGAAAAATCGGTGGTCAGGAGTGGTGATGGTGGTGTATAGGGCAGAAAAGAAGTGATGGTGTGGTGGAAAACGTCTGACGCAGTGTCACGCCGCCGATGGGAGATCGGTGGAGATGTGGGTGTAATGGTGCGGGTAGTTAAGTTATGAATGCGGTGGTGATGTAAGTGATAATGGTTGGTTGATTGGTGGTGATGATTTGGTTCGGTGATGATAGGTGTTGGTGTTGGTGTTGATAATGGTGTTGTGTTCGTGTTCATGGGTTAGTGGTAGAATAAGATAGAACATGTGGTGATGGTCAAAGTGGTGGTGATAGGTGGAGGTATGTGATGGAGGATGTATGATGGTGGGATGCTAGCGTATGATGAAGGTTAAATGGTGTTTGCTGTTTGTGTGTCGGTAAACGGTAATCGTGATGAACCCGGTGGTGATGTAGTTGATGCTGATGTTGATTTTGATGACAGCGGTGATGGTGGAGATGGTGAGTGTGGTGGTCATGCTGGTAGTGATGATGGGTGATGGCTGAGTCGATGATGGTAGTATCGGTGATTCTATGGCTTATGTTGCATGCTGTGGTGAGTGATGCTGATGTATATGAATGTTCAATGAATTCATTATGCTGGCGTTCGTGATGTAATGTACTGGTGGGTCGATTGCTTGATGTTAGGGTTAGGCCAAGCCCACCTGGTAGGTTAACGAATTATGTTTGAGTTCGGTTGGAATGACGTGGTGGTTCTTCGTTGGTGCAGCTGGTCGCCGGTGGTAGATGCATCAGTGTCAATAGAGTGAGAGACATAAGCCACCTGTGTTGGATATAAATGTTAAGCATATAGTCGTGCCCAGAGGGCTATAATGCCGCCACCGAAG
>JAJSRW010001606.1:0-27649 GCA_022414725.1 Microglena sp. YARC
CCTAGACATCCTGGGTGAAATGACTCCTGGGGTGAAAGTTTCCCTGCAGAAAAAGGTGTGACACCGAAAATTCCCCCCCCCCCCCACACACACATCATGTCTTGAAAGGGTGCATTATGCTGAAAGTGTGAAAAAGGTACAAAGATTCGGGAAAAACGCGTGCTGAAATCCTCCCCCCACACACACCCACCCATAGTCTTGTAAGGTTGCAATTATGCTACATTGTGTGAGATGGTGGAAAGAGGTGCGGAAAATTTGCTGAAGATCCCCCCCCCCACCCCCCCCCCCCCCCCCCCCACACACACACACACACACACACACAACACACACACACACATTAGTCTTGTAAAGGGTGCAAATGGCTACATGTGTTGAGAGGTGGAAAGAGGTGCGGAAAAGCGAAGATCCCCCCCCCCACACACAACACACACCCCACACCCCACACCCCATATCTTAAGTCATTAGCTGACATGAGTCTGAGAGGGTGTGAATGAGCTCGGAAAAGCGGCTGAAGATCCCCCTCCCACCCACCCACCCACACACCCACACTACCCACCACCCCACCCACACACACCCATTAGTCTTGTAAGTGCATTAGCTGACATGTTGTGAGAGCTCTGAAAGAGGCGAAAAGTTGTTGAAACCCCCCCCCACCCCACACACACACACCACACACACACATTAGTCTTCAAGGTGCATTATGGCTACATGTGTGTAGAGGGTGAAAAGAGTGCGGAAAGTGCTGAAATCCCCCACACCACACCCAACCCCCACACACCCATTAGGCTTCAAGTGCATTATGCTGACATGGTTCGTGAGAGTGTGAAAAAGAGGTTCGAAAATGTGCTTGAAGATCCCCCCCCCCCCCCCCGCCCCCCCCACAAAACACACACACACTTATCTTCAAGGTGCATTTAGCTACATGTTGGAAGAGTTAAAAGGTCGGAAAAAGGGCTGAAATCCCCCCCCCCCCACACCACACACACATCACACACACACATTGTCTTGCAAGGCTGCATTAGCTGACATGTGTGTGAGATGGGTGTGAAAGAGTCGGAAAGGTCTTTAAGATCCCCCCCCCCCCCCCCGCACCACACACACACAACCATAGTCTTTGCAAGGGTGCTTATGCTACAGTGTCTTGAGAGTTGAAATATGGCTGACATGAAAAGGGCCAAAGGGTGCCAAAAAGGTGCTGAAATCTTGCAAGGGTTGCCATTAATGTGACTATGCTAACACAAAGGGTGCCTTGAAGATCTTTCTTGCAAGGGTGCATTATGGCTGCATGTGGTGAAAGGTGTTGCCAAAGCTGCTGAAGATCCCCCCATGGTGGCCAAAGGTCAAAGGGGTGCTGAAAGATCCACTCCACACTTTGGCCAAGTGTATTATGGCTACATGTGTTGCCATATAAAAGGGTAGCGGAAAAGGGCTCTGTAGCATCCCCACACAACATTTGTTCTTGCAAGATGTGCATTATGGGCTGACATACGTGTGAAAGGCGGTGCTTAAAGGGTACGGGAAAGGTGCCGCTGAAGATCCCCACACACACACATTTTTGCTTGGAAGGGTGTGCATTATGGCTGACATGTGTGTGAAAGTGTGCCAAAGGCGTGGGGCAAAGGGTTGCTGAAATCCCCACACACACATTTCTGCTTAGCAAGGGTGCATTATGGCTGACATGTGTGTGAAAGGTGTCCAAAGGGGTTGCCGAAAAGGGTGCTGAAGATCCCACCCACACACTTTGGCTTGCAAGGTTGCATTATGGCTGACATAGTGTGCCATAGGGGTGCCCAAAGGTGTGTACCGGATAGCGCTGAATGGCCCTCTAATATCCCACACACACATTTTGCTTGGAAGGTTGCATTATGGCTGACATGTGTGTGAAAGGGGTGCCAAAGGATGGGGCAAAGGGTGCCTGAAGATCCCCCCACCATCACACACTTTGCTTGCAAGGCGTGCATAATGGCTGAAATGTGTGTGAAAAGCGGTGCAGGTGGTGCCTGAAGATCCATGTCCCCACACACTACAGTTGCTTGAAAGGTTGACGGTTCATATATGGCCTGAAATGTTGTTAGTGTAATGAGCGCGTGCAAGGTGACCAAAGAAAAGGGTGCGAAGATTCCTCCCCAGCCACTGGGCGATGCCAAAGGGAATTTGACTGGTCTCATGAAAGTAGGTGAAATCTCACAAAGATCGGTGCCAAAGGGATTCCATAAAAGAGGGGTTGCAATCCCCACATTTGGCTAATGAGAAGCTGCGGGGGGCGAGTTTATTTTAATGGGCAGTTTGAACTCGGGGGGGGGAAAAAGAAAGTGGCGAAAAGAAAAATTAAAATGCCGGAACCGGATTACTTTACTGTCTACAGCACTCATTGAAGGCACGTTTTTCAGCAGTATCAACAACGAAGTACAACGAAAAGCAAAGTTGAGCCTGTGTTCTCCCTTTGCCATCGCTGGTGCATCCCCTCCATCTGCAAGTTCATTTTGATTGTGTATGAATTTAATTGTATAGCTCGGTTAGATATTTTAAATGTGGGGACATTTAGTGATTTGTGTTATCCATATGTTGGGTGCATCCCCTCCAACCTGCAAGTGTATTTTGATTGTGTATAATTTTAATGAATTTAAAAGGAAATCATTTTTTAGATATTGTAAGGAGTACATTTTGATTGTAGTTTTTGATTGTTGGGGGTGCATCCCCCTCCATCTGCAATTTTCATTTTGATTGTGTATAATGTAATGGATTTAATTTATATCAGTGTAGATATGCTGTTCATTTGAGTATATTTTGATTGCGTATAATTTAATGGATTAATTGCATATCAGAACGTTTTTATATGTTGTAAAGAAGTATATTTTGATTGAGTGTGCATAATTTAATGAATATAATTGTATATCAGGTTATTAGATTATTGTGAATTTGAGTATATTTTTTGATTGTGTATTAATTTAAGTGATGGATTTATTGTATATCAGTTTAGATAATTGTAATAGGAGTATATTTGATTGTGTATAATTCAATGAATTTAATTGGTATATCAGTTATAGATATTGTTAATAGGAGCTCTTATTTTGATTGTGTATAATTTAATTAACTTAACTGTATATCACTTTAGATATTGTAATTTGAGTATATTTTGATAGTGTATAATTTAATGAATTTAATTGTATATCAGTTTAGATATTGTTATTGAAGTACATTTTGATTGTATATAATTTAATGAATTTAATGGATATATCAAGTGTTAGATATTGTAATTTGAGTACATTTTGTATTTATATAATAATGCTTATATTTGGTTATTTTCGATAATGGTGATCATGATTACGATTTCCTGGCAATTATTCGTACTTCCTAAGACGCTAGCTACCAACTCCTAGGGTTAGGGTTTGTGTGTTTGTGTGTAAATACCAACAATGTGTGTGTGTGTGTGGTGGGGGGGGGGGGGGGATATACGGTAGCAGTTTTAGCCAGGGCTTCTTTTTTAAATCTGAAAGTGGTTTTTTTTCTAGTTTAATGGTTTTGGCCTCTTGCAAGGACAGCGTGTTTGCGCTTTTAAATTTTGTAGATGGCTTTAATAGCTCTAATAGCTTGTTAGGGCATTTGCCAGGGCCATTGTCGAAGGCCACACACAGAAAGCCAAGGGTTAAGCACTTCCACTAGCTTGGCTTATGCCTAGCCGCTAAATAAATCCCATATTTGAAGTTCTCTGCTGGCCAAGGCAATCATGTTCACGTTCAATATACAAATGAACATCCAGAACAGGTTGGGCTTGGGTTTGGGTTGGGTTTGGGTGTTGGTATTGATGTGTTGTGTTCGGGGTTGGAGGGTTGCGGTGGCTTGGCGTTGGGTGTTAGGTGTTAGGTGTTGTTGTGTGGAGTGCTGGGTGGATAATTTTATCTTTGTGGATGATTTTTTGTTTGGGTTCCCTTTCCACCGCATCCTACACTTATGCGGTATGGCAGTCAGGTGGGCGATGGGAAATGCATCAATGTCACAAGTTGTAGAGGGCCCCCAACCTTGCAGGCTTCAAACACCCCAAGAACAAAGTGGCACTAGCCATCTGCGGACAGCGGCTGTGCAGACGTAAGGGCCCCCAAAAGCGCTCCAGATAGCGCTCCAGATAGCGCACAAGATTATTAGTTAAATTAAAAGATAGCGTCCAGGTATTTCCCCGGCTCAGCCCCACATAGCGCCTCCAGATAGCGATCCTGTGGGTAAACGCCGGATCCATGGTGTACGCGTAAAAAGAAGCGCTCCCGAGTTACTCTCCCTGCTTGCAGCCCACAAAGCGCTCCAGATAGTGATGCAATTTGGAGGTAACGCCGATCCGCCTCGTGTACGGTAAAAGATAGCGCTACCGAGTATCCCCCTGCTCACCCCCACGTACAGGCAGGGAGGAAAATGAGAAGAATAACTCACCCAGCGAGAGAGAGCGTATGGGGATCCAGCTTAGCGCGCATGAGTCCAAAATCGCTCGTCGGCAGTGCGAGAGGTAGGAAAGCAAATGGTGCGCTCGCGCGCGTCAAGGAATGATGGCTAGGATCTGGATTGTGCTATTTCGGGGTCTGGGGGATGTGCTACTTTCAGGAGTCTGGGGATGTGCGCATTTAAGCAGCCTGTTGTTCAAGATAGTTAGAATTTCACGCCTCTAGGCGTGTCAACTGAGTTCCGGCGACTTCGAGAATTCAACTACGATTCCGGAAGATTCAGTGAAGATTATACTTCAACATATGCGTAAACACTCGCTTAAACATATGGGTTAACACGTCGTACATTAGTAAACATTAGTAAAAAGAAAGCAGTACGGGGAAAGAAAGCAGTACGCCAGTCATAGTTCTGGGCGTTCACAGAGGCCTTCACAGTGGCCTTCACAGTACGCCAGTCATAGTTCTGGGCGTTCACAGTGCCAGCACGCCGGCACACATCACCCTCTGGACCCCGTTCGCATCAGCACAGACTCCCTCTCCAGTCTCCACCTTATCCGCCGCATCGTCTATCTTCCCAACTCCATCCCCTTTCATAAACATCTTCCCATCCTCATTTCCATCCGCCAACTCCTCTTTGACCGTCTTCACTCCTCCACTTCCACGATTTTCTAGAAAGTGCGATCCCACACCGGCATCCTAGGCAACGACATTGCTGACGAGGGTGCCCGCTATGCCCTCGATAACCCCTCCTCTTGTACCTTCGACTTCTCTATTTCTCACCCGAGCCACCTTCACAGCCTCCCAGCCTGGCCATGCTTCCAACCTCTACCTACGCCCTCCGACCCATACCCGCCCTACCGCCTTCTCTCAGACATCACGGACTCCCTAACAACCTTTCTCAATACCTATAGCACACACATGAAAGAAAAAAAAAAGATAACGTCTGGAGGGGCGTGGTGTTAAGGGGACCCTCCCGTACGCCGCAGCTGGGGAAAGTCACCATGGCAGACATAGTAAGTGTCACCCTCCAGGCGGGAGGACTCCTTCATGCAGACGTGTGCAAGAATGCTGGTACAGGAGGCGATAGATTCTCTGTGCAGCTTAGAGATGAGTTTGTCTACGTGTTCGCGACTGATCCTGAAGGTGGAGAGATTGGTAAGAGTTGTGATTGGTATGGTACCAGCGGTACCTATTGTGAAGACTAGGTAGTGGACAAGGAATCCTTGTTGTTGAAGGATACGTTGGAGCTCCTTATGCTGAACGCTCTTTTCCTGGAATTTGATTTGGGTGGTTAGTGTCTGAGCAGTAGCCCAGTTCAACTAGTAGGATTTTCTTGGTTTGGATGCGTCGTCAATGAGGAGGAGATCAGGCCTGTATTTATCCCATGTGGCTTGGGGAAGATCAGGGGGGTTGAGGGTGGTTGGGGTCTCGTGGAATGTCGGAGGTCGCTTCACAAGTGCCTGCATCCATGTACATGGGGAGAGCCCCAGAGCTCTCTTTGGCTACTGCCTTTTGGATGAGTTGGACTGCCTTATTATGTCTGTTAATATACATCCCTTTGAAGACAGGGTGGCTGCACCCAGCAAGAATATGGCCAGCTCCGTCCTGTGCTTTGCGACAAAGAGGGCAGTTATCATCAGAGGGGGGGCTAGTGCTGATACCATAGGGGCGTTTGTATCTGTACGCCAGTTTTCTAGTCCATAAGCGTCCCCACCTAGCCTTGTGGATTTGTATTTTTTGCCACCATTTGGTGTCGGTGGATTGCCAGAAACGGTTTCTAGCCTGAGGGAGGAGGAAGGGGTTGGCTTGCTCCCACATGGAGGATTATATGCCCGTGGTGTTGGCATGCCCGGTGTGCAGGGGGGTGGGTAGGTTCTCCTTGATACCCTTGGTGAGATTGTTGGCCGGACGCCGGGGGGGCTGGTCCCCATTAATAGATTTGGGGGGCTGGACAGACGGCCAATGCATGTTGAGGTGCGCATGTTCCCCTGTTTTAACTGGCCCAATTACATTGTATCCTGTCGTCGCTTCTTTAGCGAGCGTGTCTGCCTCGTCATTCCCTACGATTCCTGAGTGAGATCGGACCTTAAGCAGGCGTGTGGTAGCAGCAGCGTTGTGTCTGTTGATAATGTGGATGGCGATGTCTTGCAGGAGGTCGCGGTGTTTGTTTTCCCGGGTCCTGCTGGGATGGTAAATGTGCAGGTTAATGAGCTGCAAGGAGCATAAGCTGTCGGAGTAGATGGTAAGTTCTTCATCTACTTCGGAGTGTATGAGTGCTTGTTGGATTGCCACGAGTTCCGCGCGATTGATGTCGGCAGTGATGCCCTGTCCGCCAGGGTCTATGCGGAGGCAACGTGCAGCGGCCCTGGGGGAGTATACGCCTGCCCCTAGACGTAGGACGCCGTCTTTGTCTATGATGGCACTTCCATCTGTGTATAGAGCGAGGCCTGGTGCTTGTAGGATAGCATGTGTGCACGGGAGCACGGGGGGTGTTATGGGTGTGGGGTCTATCTGCATGGGGGTGGGTTGTTGTGCCCAGGTCTTAAGGAGGGAATGACATTACCAACTTCCCCTTGCCCCTCAGTCGCTCGTGTCTTCTCCGCTGTACCCCCTTCACCCACCACTCTCCCTACCCCCTGCCCCCCCTCCCACCCCCCCACAACTACAACTCCTCCGACCCAACAGCCTCTCCCTCCCCCACCCGCCATGATCCTTCTCATATGTGGCGCTCCTGCTCCTTCCCTCAAATCCGCACAATCCTCAAATTCCGTTTCAACATGTTTTGGACGGCCTCTGTCCCTCACAAACGCATACCCCCCGAACCCTATACTCAATGCAACCCCCCCTTCCTCGATGGATCTTGCCATTTTTGCCACTCCCATGACACCTCGGCTCACCTTTTTGCCTCATGCTCCCAACCGAAGTTCGCTTCCCTCTACATTGCCCGACACAACGCCGCTGTCCTTCAAATCTATGACGCCATATGTGCTGGCTCCCTCGGCCGCTCCACCTTCTATGTTGACGCATCCTCGAGAAACGCCCTCCCACTCCGTGTCTCCAACACCCGCCTACCCCCTTGGCTCCTCCCACACCTCCCAACCACTTGAGCATGCCTCCACCCTTGCTCTTGTACCCCTGTCGCCAAATTGTGCCCCGACATCCTCTTCCTTTCCAGTCTCCCCTTTTGACGCCCCCTCCCACGACGCCACCCTCACCCCGTCAGAACTTTCCATCCTCCAAGCCACACTGTCTATCTCTGTGAACTCACATACACTTGGGACGCCCGCTATCATATCTGGTCGTCTTGGACGGAAGGTAGAGACAACTGGAGAGTTGTGTGGGCAGTAGGCAAGGCAGCGCAGGTAGTAGATTCCAGACGACGGAGCGTGGGCAATCCAGAGCCAAAAGCAGTACTCGAGCCGTCGAGCAAGTCAGAGGGAAAACTATCACCTTGTGCGAGGCGGGATATCGGCTTGGCACAGGCGCAGTGGCGTTTCTTCGAGTTAGTGCCTATAACCTTTCAATGGATAGCGTGGCGACACGATAAGAGACTGAAGTAGAAGATGTTAAAGAGGCCGACAGGAGCGGCTATATAGAAAGGAATGTCGGCAGGTGGAACCTGCAGACATGTACAGGCCATAGCTAGCCTACGGCCTGGCGGCGTGCAACACGGGTCCTGGAGTCACCAGGATCCGGTGCGCATTATGCCAACTCAGTGTCCAGTGTAACGGACAATAACAGATGTGAAGTGAGGTGCCATTTTGAACTTCACCGAACTGCGCTATGCTGCATTGAACTGCCTTTTCCCCCTCCATACATGAGCATGTACATAGGATATATCAAACGTTGATCTTGGAAGTATTGGTGTGCCCCCTGAGGATGTCATCAAAAAAATTCTTGCTTTTCTAATTAATACTTATTTTCAGTATGAAAACTGTACGTGTAAATAGACAACTGTACACAGTTCTTGGCAATTGCAATTCGCAAAAGCATCTCACTGCACTTCGTTCACCTTGGAACTCCCTTGGCATGGATAACTTTTACATATATTTCAACGTTCAAAACAAATGTAACAATTTTAGACAACTGAACTACGTTCGAAGAAGCCATCGTTTATCGTACACCACCCCGGAGCCGACCTCCAGGGGACCCGCCAGGGCCCCCTACTATTTGAGGTGTAGATTGGTCTAGTGGCATGATTACCTAGGTACAGCCACCGTTACGGCGTACGGCGTACGGTTTCCCCCCAAACCGTACGTCATACGGGTTTTAGGTGCGTACGGCCCGTACGCCACAATGCTAGTAGCCTTGTTAGGAAGCGTACTCGCCTTGATATATGCCAGTTCGGGCTGGCTGTCTGGCCTTGCTGCTCGCTTGGACTTCGAAACTTCGATACTCCTATTGAGCTTGGGCCTGTCTGCTGCCGTTGGCCTCGGCTACGCCTACCATCACCAGGAAGCAAACACTTTGACCTCTGCTCGTGCTTTAGATTCCGCTGAGGAGACCAGGGGGGCCCGGGAGGACACTGTGGATTCGTCAGCTGGGCTGTCCCAACCAGCCAGTGCATCTGAGCTGCATGCACCTGGTTCGCATTCCCTCAAGGAAATCACAGCAGGCGCAGCAATGACTATGCATTCTTCATTTGGGCTGTCCAAACCAGGTAATGCATCTGAGCTGCATGCACCTGGCTCGCCTTCCCTCAAGGAAAGCACAGCAGTCGCAGCAATTAGTGTGCATTGTTCAGTTGGGCCGTCCAAGCCAGCTAGTGCATCTGAGCTACACACACCTGCTCTGGATTCCCTAGAGAAGAGGACTGCAAGTGTATCACCCGCTGTAAAGGTAATAGCTGAGAAGTCACCCCCCGAGGTACAAGCTGAAAAATCACCCCCCGAGGTAATAGCGGAGAAGCAATTAACTCGGGGGTTGGTAATAGCTGAGAAGTCAACCCCCGGGAAAGCTACTGCTGTGTCAGCAGCCTCTACTGCACCTGATCATGCAGCCCCTCCTGCATCTGATCATCAGACCAAATCATCCCCCCCTCCAGCATCTCATCATCAGACCAAATCATCCCCCCCTCCAGCATCTCATTTTCAGATCAAATCAGCCCCCCCTCCAGGATCTCATCATCAAACCAAATCAGCCCCCCCTGCCACTCTTGAACCCCGGTGGGCCTCAGCCCTATGTGGAATAGATAATCTGGCCTCCAGCTACCAATCAGCCCAGTCTAGTGGAGCCCTGAGCAGGCATTCTACATCCCGGGCGTTGACTGACCTGTCCAACACAGCTGATTCCTTCTCCTCTCCACTCTCAGGCGTTGTCAGTGGAAAGGTCTCCTCAGTGCTCTCATCACAATATTCCGATGCAGAGGATTTGGATGAGACTGCTCCTTGGATAGTGCTTGGGTTAGACGATAGCACCATGTGCTCCACAGAGATCGCCATCAGAATCATTCCCTCGGGAGTTGGCGGTGTTGGTGGTAGTGGTGGTGTTGGTGGTAGTGGTGATATTGGTGGCAGTGGTGGTGTTAGTGGTAGTGGTGGAGGTGTTGGTGTTGGTGGTAGAGGTGGTGTTGGTGGTAGTCAACAACTTGGAGTGGGATTTCCCACGGTGGCTCCCAGAGCCCAGGGCATTGGTGTGAGCTTGTCCACGGGATCCCCTACACCATCAGCTGGTGTTCACCCTCAGTCAGAAACACCAACACCAGGCGCGGGTGTGGGCTCTACCTCAGCAGGGCGGTCAATAGGAGCAGGTGTCTCAACTGTCGATATAGACTCCGCCAACATAAACACCAACATCCATGTGCGTGGGAGCGTGTCAGGACCTTCTTTTCTAGACATTGGCCGCACATTGGCCTCATCCATGGCAGGCCGAGCGATGGGAGCTGCTGCGCCGTTTAGTACAGCCTCCTCCAACACCAATGCCAACATCAGCACGCCTCTGCGTGGAAGTTTGGTGGGTCCTTCTTTGCCAGGCGTTGGCCAAAGATCTTCCATAGTTGGGCGAGCGATGGGAACAGGGGCAGAGATGGGACCAGGCTCGCCTATGCTTGGTGGAAGTGTGGTGGGTCCTTCTCTGCCAGGCGTTGGCCAAAGCTCTTCCATCGTTGAGCGAGCGATGGGAACAGGGGCAGAGATAGGACCAGGCTCGCCTGTGCGTGGTGGGAGTGTGGTGGGATATTCATTGCAAGACATTGGTCAAAGCTTTACCATAGCAGGGATAGGGATGGGATCAGGCTTGCCTAAGCGTGGTGGGAGCGTGGTGGGACATTCATCACCAAGCATTAGTCAAAGCACTACAATGAGCGGAGGTGCAGTACAACCCTGTATCTCGGGCCCTGCATCACCAGGCATTACTAGTCAAAGCACTACCATGAGCCGAGGTGCAGTACAACCCTGTATCTCGGGCCCTGCATCACCAGGCATTATTAGCCAAAGCACTACCATGGGCGATGGTGCAGGACAACCAAGATTTGACCTTGACAAGGCCCTCTCCGTATTCAGGTCTGGACTTGGCTCAAGCTCCCGAGCAGGACCTGTGCCCTCCCTCGGGAAGGATTACCTCCTCCACAGGTATGCTTCAGAGTTGTTTGGGCGTAGCCCTTCACATACACACACACACACACACATATGCAAACTAACTTGGGTTGTTAAACAGGTGTTCAGGAGGGCGGGAGATCTTCAGAAGGGCGGGAGCTCCCAGGGTCACCCCGTTGTCCGTTTGTTTGTTTGTTTGTTTGTTTGTGCAACCGACACGCGTGCGACCGAGACCAAGCCTGACACGTCAGCCCACGGTCTCGTAACTTACTTCCTTCAGTCCGCTCGATTCTGTTGCCAACACTCTCGGCTAAATGTCCGCGCCGCTTGCAAAGCTGTCTAGTACTTGTTTCTGTTCAGCAAGTGGGTTTATGTAGTGTAACTTATGGCATCCATGTGAGTGCTTTGACTAATTGTGTCTAAGCCCCCCCCCCAAAAAACAATCCCAGGGGCTACGCCCCCCTGACCCCCCTTAAAGAGAGCTGCGCTTCGTGTCGAGCGCTTTGCGCTCTACAGACGGTGCTACCGCACCGTCCCAGGATGATCCTGTGTTCGCCACTTGTGGCTACCGAATTGGCCTGAAGATTTCTGAAATATAAAACACTGGTGGGTTACCTGGCTACTTCATGGGTTTAGGCCTTCTCCCCATGGGGGCAACGCCCATACAAACAAGATTGTCCAAACGGGCATGCCTTTTTGAGGGACCGAGACACAAGGTTGCCAAATGGCACTTGGGGGATCCATTATTTTGACACAGGGTCAGGTTTCAGGACCCCCGATGTCGCTCGTTGCCCCCGTGGGGGCCTCCTCCAGGGACAGAGTCCTGGTCGCTTTAGTAGGCAGCACCCCACGAGAGCTGGGGGGGGTCCAGGGACAGAGTCCTTGTCGCTTTAGTAGGCAGCACCCCGCGAGAGCTAGGGGGGTCGAGGGTCTCAGGTAGAGGGTACACACACATACACACATGGACACACACATACATAAACGCACACAAAGCCCCTCCCAACCCAGACATCCACCCACATCACTGTAGGTCACACATGGTACGTGGTGAGTGGATCTTCCAACTTCTGCTGTTGTGCGGGTTCGCACAAACACACACATACACTGGGGGGTCAAAGGTCTCAGGTAGCAAACATTGATACCAAACAATATACACATTATATTATTATTATCATTTTTTTCTTTTTCTTTTTTATTATCATTTTTTTTTGTAATCATTATCTCCACTAGTGCATAAGTCAAAAAACGCCCTAAGTTGGTACAAGATTGTTGTACAGAGCCGTACAGGCCCCAAAATGCTCGGAATCGAATTCTGTCTGGCCCACCTTTCGCACAATTGTGTCAGCTACGCGCGCATGTATTTCCGGTCCGCATTCGCATGCGGTCGCGAGCAGCCTTGTACGGAAGGCCGGTGGCAGTACATCAGATGTGCGATAAATTGTGGTACAAATCCAGATGGCGCCAGACACGAGGCTGCGCGAGCTATTCCGAATCATGTTACCGCGGGACGAAAGGCTTATAAAACCCCTACCACAAGGTCGGAGGCTGCGCTTCAGCCTTGGCCTCGGAATTTACTGAGATAGCAGTACAACTCAAAAATTCACCTGATCACCTCCCAATCCCACCTCCCAACTTGAGATTTCACCCCCTTTCCCAAATCAAAAACCAACTACAGATGTGGATGTTTGAAACAAAGTTGAAAAAAGTTATTTTGAATATATTTTGAGAATAAATTTGAATTTTGAAATTTCAAATTACAAATTACAAAAAAAAGTTAGTCTTCGTAGTACGAAGCAAAGGTAAGACCCCAAATGAAACAATTCAGCTTGTGCAGCGTTGTACCACACTTAGGGCACCCACAATATGTAAATAATCAGTATTTTGGGGGTCCATATTCACCCGTACTGCCCATGTACTGCCATACAAAGCCTGATGTAACAATTTCTTATGAGGAAAGATTTGCACAATAGGGCTACCTACTTTTAGTTTACGAAAACTTGTTTTTGATAGCGATAGGCTCCGTTCCACTTCTACATCATTATACATCATTATACACATTATACAACTTGTACACATTATACACCTTACACACATTATTGTGCGGTTGTACACATTATACACATTATACACCTTATACACCTTATTGTGCGGTTGTACACCTTATTGTGCGGTTGTACACATTATACGCATTATACACATGATTGAGCGATTACCCACATTATATACATTGTGCACATTATTGAGCGATTAGTTGGCGATTATGGGCATGATACACATAATACACATTATTGATCGATTATTGAAGGATTATTGAGCGATTATTGGCATTATACACATTATACACATTATTGTGCAATTATACACATTATACCACACAACCCACTCACTCACACACCCACCCACCCACCCAAACAGGAATAGCTTGCGCTCGGGAGCTAAAAATAAGGTGAGGGAACTAGGTGGCTCACAAGATTTGAATTCTGGTTCAACAGGACTGTTGAGACCTGTAAGCACTGGCTTACTCACACCCACCCACTCACACACTCACACACACTCACACACCCACCCACTCACCCACCCACTCACTCACACACCCAAACAGGAATAGCTTGCGCTCGGCCATAGGACGGGGTTCTTGCAACACGCCAGGAGCTACTCACCCACCCACTCACACCCACTCACTCACCCACCCACTCACTCACTCACCCACTCACTCACACACCCACTCACACACCCACTCACTCAACCACACACTCACTTACCCACCCACTCACCCACCCACTCACCCACTCACCCACCCACTCACTCACCCACCCAAACAGGAATAGCTTGCGCTTGGCCATGGGGCGTGGTTCTTGCGACAAGCCAGGAGCTACTCACCCACCCACTCACACACACTCACTCACTCACCCTCCCACTCACCCACTCACTCACTCTCACTCACCCACCCACTCACTCACCCACCCACTCCTCACCCACCCAAACAGGAATAGCTTGCGCTCGGCCATGGGACGTGGTTCTTGCGACACGCCAGGAGCTGAAAATAAGATGAGGGAACCAGGTGGCTCACAAGATTTGAATTCTGCTTCAACAGGACCGCTGAGACCTGTAAGCACTGGCTTTTTTCCATGGTGAGAATGTGGGCTTTTATTATTATTATTATTATTATTATTATTATTATTATTATTAATATTATTATTATTATTATTATTATTATTATTATTATTATTATTTAACTGGGGGGCATAAGCTGGGGGGGGGGGGGGGGGGGGGGGGCTTTTATTCGTGGTGAGAATGGGGGCTGGTGTGTTTGGGTTTCATCTTGATTATTTATGATTTTTGTAGTCCAGGTTGAGTAGCTGCTCGGGCTACTCAACCCTGATTTCAGGATATTTGCGTAGTCATCGCATGCCAGAGCGCGGAGCCTGGGGGGGTCGGGGGGCAGCGCGTCCCGATATCGGGAGGTCCGGGGGGTGTAGCATTCTACGGAATAGCAACGGAATGGCGACGCGTCGTCGAAAAATGAAACACTGGTTCCATCTGGGTGGGCTTTATTTATGAAATTATGAGACCTGTTAGCGCTGGCTTGCCTCCATGGTGGGTTGGGGTTTATGATTTAGGGGTTCAGGATCTGAATTCTGCTTCAACAGGACCGTTGAGACCTGTAAGCGCTGGCTTCTTCCCATGGTGGGTTAGGGTTTATGATTTAGGGTGTAGGATCTGAATTCTGGTTCAACAGGACCGTTGAGACCTGTAAGCGCTGGCTTCTTCCCATGGTGGGTTAGGGTTTATGATTTAGGGTGTAGGATCTGAATTCTGCTTCAACAGGACCGTTGAGACCTGTAAGCGCTGGCTTCTTCCCATGGTGGGTTAGGGTTTATGATTTAGGGTTCAGGATTTGAATTCTGTTTCATTGAGACCTGTAAGCGCTGGCTTCTTCCCATGGTGGGTTAGGGTTTATGATTTAGGGTTCAGGATTCCTGCTTCAACAGGACCGTTGAGACCTGTAAGCGCTGGCTTCTTCCCATGGTTTGTTATGATTTAGGGTTCAGGATTCGAATTCTGCTTCAACAGGACCGTTGAGACCTGTAAGCGCTGGCTTCTTCCCATGGCAGGATTCGAATTCTGCTTCAACAGGACCGTTGAGACCTGTAAGCGCTGGCTTCTTCCCATGGTGGGTTAGGGTTTATGATTTAGGGTTCAGGATTCGAATTCTGCTTCAACAGGACCGTTGAGACCTGTAAGCGCTGGCTTCTTCCCATGGTGGGTTAGGGTTTATGATTTAGGGTTCAGGATTCGAATTCTGCTTCAACAGGACCGTTGAGACCTGTAAGCGCTGGCTTCTTCCCATGGTGGGTTAGGGTTTATGATTTAGGGTTCAGGATTCGAATTCTGCTTCAACAGGACCGTTGAGACCTGTAAGCGCTGGCTTCTTCCCATGGTGGGTTAGGGTTTATGATTTAGGGTTCAGGATTCGAATTCTGCTTCAACAGGACCGTTGAGACCTGTAAGCGCTGGCTTCTTCCCATGGTGGGTTAGGGTTTATGATTTAGGGTTCAGGATTCGAATTCTGCTTCAACAGGACCGTTGAGACCTGTAAGCGCTGGCTTCTTCCCATGGTGGGTTAGGGTTTATGATTTAGGGTTCAGGATTCGAATTCTGCTTCAACAGGACCGTTGAGACCTGTAAGCGCTGGCTTCTTCCCATGGTGGGTTAGGTTTATGATTTAGGGTTCAGGATTCGAATTCTGCTTCAACAGGACCGTTGAGACCTGTAAGCGCTGGCTTCTTCCCATGGTGGGTTAGGGTTTATGATTTAGGGTTCAGGATTCGAATTCTGCTTCAACAGGACCGTTGAGACCTGTAAGCGCTGGCTTCTTCCCATGGTGGGTTAGGGTTTATGATTTAGGGTTCAGGATTCGAATTCTGCTTCAACAGGACCGTTGAGACCTGTAAGCGCTGGCTTCTTCCCATGGTGGGTTAGGGTTTATGATTTAGGGTTCAGGATTCGAATTCTGCTTCAACAGGACCGTTGAGACCTGTAAGCGCTGGCTTCTTCCCATGGTGGGTTAGGGTTTATGATTTAGGGTTCAGGATTCGAATTCTGCTTCAACAGGACCGTTGAGACCTGTAAGCGCTGGCTTCTTCCCATGGTGGGTTAGGGTTTATGATTTAGGGTTCAGGATTCGAATTCTGCTTCAACAGGACCGTTGAGACCTGTAAGCGCTGGCTTCTTCCCATGGTGGGTTAGGGTTTATGATTTAGGGTTCAGGATTCGAATTCTGCTTCAACAGGACCGTTGAGACCTGTAAGCGCTGGCTTCTTCCCATGGTGGGTTAGGGTTTATGATTTAGGGTTCAGGATTCGAATTCTGCTTCAACAGGACCGTTGAGACCTGTAAGCGCTGGCTTCTTCCCATGGTGGGTTAGGGTTTATGATTTAGGGTTCAGGATTCGAATTCTGCTTCAACAGGACCGTTGAGACCTGTAAGCGCTGGCTTCTTCCCATGGTGGGTTAGGGTTTATGATTTAGGGTTCAGGATTCGAATTCTGCTTCAACAGGACCGTTGAGACCTGTAAGCGCTGGCTTCTTCCCATGGTGGGTAGGGTTTAATGATTTAGGGTTCAGGATTCGAATTCTGCTTCAACAGGACCGTTGAGACCTGTAAGCGCTGGCTTCTTCCCATGGTGGGTTAGGGTTTATGATTTAGGGTTCAGGATTCGAATTCTGCTTCAACAGGACCGTTGAGACCTGTAAGCGCTGGCTTCTTCCCATGGTGGGTTAGGGTTTATGATTTAGGGGTTCAGGATCTGAATTCTGCTTCAACAGGACCTTTGAGACCTGTAGGTGCTGGCTTCTATCCATGGTGGGTAAGGGTTTAGGATTTGAATTCTGCTTCAACAGGACCGTTGAGACCTGTCAGCGCTGGCTTCTTCCCATGGTGGGTTAGGGTTTATGATTTAGGGATTCAGGATCTGAATTCTGCTTCAACAGGACCTTTGAGACCTGTAGGCGCTGGCTTCTATCCATGGTGGGTAAGGGTTTAGGATTTGAATTCTGCTTCAACAGGCCCGTCTGGTTGAGATTTTATCTGTGTGGGATTTTATCTGGTTGAGATTTTATCTGGGTGGGATTTTATCTGGTTGAGATTTTATCTGGGTGGGATTTTATCTGGTTGACATTTTATCTGGGTGGGATTTTATCTGGTTGACATTTTATCTGGGTGGGATTTTATCTGGGTGGGATTTTATCTGGTTGAGATTTTATCTGGGTGGGATTTTATCTGGTTGACATTTTATCTGGGTGGGATTTTATCTGCGTGGGATTTTATCTGGTTGAGATTTTATCTGGGTGGGATTTTATCTGGTTGACATTTTATCTGCGTGGGATTTTATCTGGGTGGGATTTTATCTGGTTGAGATTTATCTGGTTGAGATTTATCTGAGGGGGAATTTATGTGGGGGATTTTATCTGGGTTGACATTTTATCTGGGTGGGATTTTAACTGAGGGAAATTTTATGTGGGTGGGATTTTATTTGAGGGGAATTCTATCTGGTTGACATTTTATCTGGGTGGGATTTTATCTGGTTAACATTTTATCTGGGTGGGATTTTATCTGGGTTGGCTTAGGCTGGGGGGGCTTTTATTCGTGGTGAGAAGGGAGGCTGGTGTGTTTGGGTTTTGTCTGGGAGCAGGGATATTTTTTCAAATCAAAAGGAGGAAATCTTATTCCTTTTTTATTTTTCCCCTCCCTTTTTTTCTTCCAAAACAGGATACTTATTCCGATTTTAGTCGATTTGGGCCATTTATAGTCAATTTCAGTCCAAGAAAAAAAGTTTGTTTTTTAGGTTTCTTAGTCCTGCAATTTTCAGCCAAAACGGGGTCTCGTATTCCGATCAAAATATGTTACGGAAAACACATCGCTGTCTGGGGGGGGGGGGGGGGGGGGGCTTTTATAAGTTTGGTGTTTATGAGGCCAGTAAGCGCTAGCTTTGTATCTATGGTGACAAGGGGGGGGGGGGTGGAGGGGCTTTTATAAGATGGGTGTTTATGAGGCCAGTAAGCGCTGGCTTGTTTCCATGGTGATAAGGGAGAGGCTGGTGTGGTTGGGATTATATTTGGGTGGGCTTTTAATTGGTTGGGATTATATCTGGGTGGGTTTGTAATGGTTGGGATCATATCTGGGTGGGCTTTTAATTGGTTGGGATTAATATCTGGGTGGGCTTTTTAAATTGGTTGGGAGGGTGGGTTTTAATTGGTTGGGATTATCTGGGTGGCTTTGCTTTTAATTGGTTGGGATTATATCTGGGTGGGCTTTTAATTGGTTGGGATTATATTATATCTGGGTGGGCTTTTAAATTGGTTGGGATATCATATCTGGGTGGGCTTTTAATTGGTTGGGATTATATCTGGGTGGGCTTTTTAACTTGGTTGGGATTATATCTGGGTGGGCTTTTAATTGGTTGGGATTATATCTGGGTGGGCTTTTTAATTGGTTGGGATCATGATCGTGGGTGGGTCTTTTTAAATGTGGTTGGGATTATATTCTGGGTGGGCTTTTAATTGGTTGGATCATATCTGGGGGTGGGCTTTTTGGTTGGGAATGGGTTTTTAATTGGATTATATTAATATCTGGGTGGTCTTTTAAATTGTTGGGATATAGTCTTTTAATTGGTTGGGATTCATATCTGGCGGTGAGGTGGTGGTAGCAAAATTATGGTCTGGGTGGGCTTTTAATTGGTTGGGATTATATCTGGGTGGGCTTTTAATTGGTTGGGATCATATTGGTATGGATTAATAGTCTGGGTGGGCTTTTAATTGGTTGGGATTATATCTAGGGGGGCTTTTAATTGGTTGGGATTATATCTGGGTGGGCTTTTATTCGGTTGGGGTGATCATATTTGGGTGTCTTTAATTGGTTGGGATCATATCTGGGTGGGCTTTTAATTGTTTGGTGGATATATCTTGGTGGGCTTTAAATTGGTGGAGATTATATATCTGGGTTGGCTTTTAATATTGGTTGGGATCATACGAGTCTGGGTGGAGCTTTTTAAATGGTGGCGATTATCTGGGTGCTTTTAAATTGGTTGGGATTATAGTCTGGTGCTCTTTTAATTGGTGGGGATTATATCATAATTGCTTGGATTATATCTGGGTGGGCTTTTACATTGGTTCGGTTATTATACTGGTGGGCTTTTAATTGGTGGGATTATATCTGGGTGGCTTTTAATTGGCTTTGATCATATCGTCTGGGTGCGGCTTTTAATTGTTTGGGATTATATCTGTCCTGGTGGGCTTTAAGGTTGGTTGGGCTTATATCTCTGGTGCGCTTTTTATTGGTTGGGATCATATCTGGGGTGGGCTTTTAATGGTTGGGATTATATCTGGGTGGGCTTTTTTAATTGGTGATCATACTGTGTGGGCTTTAATTGTTGGGATATATCTGGGTGTGGCTTTTAATTTGGTTGGATTATATGCGGGGTGGGCTTTTAAATTGGTTTGGATTATACTTGCGGTGGGCTTTTAATTGGTTGGCTTTTATTGGTTATATTCTGGTGGGCTGTTATTGGTTGGATCATATCTGAGGTGGGCATTTTAATATGGTTGGTTTCTGGTGGGCTTTTTAAGTTGGATCTGGGTGGAGCTTTTAATGGGTTGGAGTTATTATAATTGGGTGGGCTTTTATAATCGGTCTTTTTAATTGGTTGATTATATTCTGGGGGGCTTTTAATGCGTTGGAAATCTGGGGGGGTTTTTTTTTTGGGGGCCCTTTTTAAATTTTTTGGTTTGGGGATTCTGGGTGGCGCTTTTATATTATATCTGGTGGGCTTTTAATTGTTGGATTTATATTCTGGGTGTTCATCGTTAGCTTATTGTGTGAGTATGCTACTGGTGGGCTCTTTAATGGTTGGGATTATACTGCTGTGTTTATTGTGCTTTGGGATACTTTGGAGGGACTAATTGGTTGGGATTATAATCTGGGTGGGCTTTTAATTGCGTTTGGGATCATATCTGGGTGGGCTTTTAATTTTGGGATTATATCTGCGGGGGCTTTTATTGGTTGGGATATATCTGGGGTGGGCCTTTTAGATTGGTTGGTGATCATATCTTGGGTGGGCTTTAATTGGTTGGGATAATATCTGGGTGGCTTTTTAATTGGTTGGGACATATCGTGTGGCTTTTAGTTGTGGGATTTAATTAATCTGGTGGCTATTTAATTGGTTGGAATATATCCTGGGGGGCTGGGCTTTTAATTGGTTGGGCAATTATATCTGGGTGGGCTTTTAATTATTAATCTGTTGGGATATAAATTATCGGGCTGGGCTTAATTTGGTTTGGGAACAATCTGGTGGCTTTAATTGTTGGGATTATATCTGGTGGGCTTTTATATTGGTATGGAAGCGTTGGATATATCTGGGTGGGCTTTACATTAGTTTTTGGGATTATATCTTGGGGGGCTTTTAATTGTTGGGATTATATCTGGTAGGGCTTGTTACAACTTGCTTGGGATTAATCTGTGGGCCATATTTATGGTTGGCATTATATCTGTGGGCTTTTAATGGGGCATTGGTGATTATATCTGGTTGGGCTTTGGGTAATTGGTTGCGGATCTGTGTGGGCTTTTATTGGCTGATCTGGTGGCTCTTTATCTGGTGGGCTTTTATTGGTTGGGATTATTATAATTATTGGTTGTATGGATATCATGTGTGGGCTTTTGTAATTGGTTTATACATGGGCTGGGTGCGGCTTTTTAATTGGTGGTATATCTGGGATCATATCTGGGTGGGCCTTTATAATGGTTTATGTATTCTGGGTGGGGCTTTTAAATATTATTAAATATCTGATTGGTTGGGATTATATCTGGGTGGGCCTTTTTATGGGTTATATCTGGGGTGGGCTTTTTAATTGGTTGGGCATCATATCTGGGTGGGCTTTTATTGGTTCTGGATCTGGGTGTGGGCTGGGTGGGCTTATAAATTGCGTTCGGGATTATTATCTGGTGCTTTTAATTGGTTGGATTATAGACTGGTGGCTTTTTATTGCTTGGATCATATCTGGGTGGCTTTTTATGGGTTGGAGCATATCTGGTGGCTTTTAATTGGTTAGGATTATATCTCGGTGGGTTTTTATTGGTTGGGATTATGATCTGGGTGGCGCTTTTAATTGGTTGGGATTATTTATCTGGTGTGGCTTTTAATTGGTTGGCGATTATATCTAGGTGGGCTTTTTAATTGTTGGGACTCATATACTGGGTGGGCTTTTAATTGGTTGATTATATCTGCGGGTTTTTTATAATTGGTTAGATTATACTGGGTGAGGCTTTTAATTCGTTGGGGATTATCTGGGGGGCTTTTAATATTCTGGGTTTTAATTTGGACTGCGGGCTTTATTGATAATCATGGGTGGCTTTTATTGGTTGGGTTTATATCTTGTTGATTATGAAATTGGTTCGGGCATTGGGTGGGCTTTTAATTGTGGGAATTCTGGCGTGGGCTTTGTATTGGTGGATCTAGGGTGGGCTTATTGCGTTGGGATGCAATTGTTTTTAATTGGTTGAGATTCAGTCTGGTGGGCAAAATTGGTTGGGATTATATGGGTTGTTAATTGGTTGCGATTATAATCTGGGTGAATTAGGGATCATATCTCAGTTGGGCTGTTAATTCGTTGGGATTATCTTTAATTGGTTGGGATCATATTTCTGGGTGGGCCTTTTAATTTGTTTGGCGATTATATTCTGGGTGGCTTTTAATTTGCGTTGGGATTATATCTTGGGTGGGCTTTTTAATTGGTTGGGATTATATCTTGGGGCTTTAATTGTGGATTATACTCTGGGTGGAGCTTTTAATTGGTTGAGATTATATCTGATGGCATTATTAATCTGGGTATGTTGGCGATTATATCTGGGTGGGCTTTATGCTTATATCTGAAGTGGGTCTATTTAAAATTGGCCTGGGCTTTATATCTAGGGATGGGCTATTAATGGTGGGATCATATCTGGGTGTGCTTTTTAGGTTGGATTATATCTGGTGCGGCTTTAATTGGGGGATAATATCTGGGTTGGGCTTTTAATTGGTTGGGGAATTATATCTGGGTGGGCTTTTAATGGTTGGGATCATATCTGGGTGTTTTAATTGCCGTTGGATCATATGCTGAGTGGGCTTTTAATTGGTTGGGATTATAATCTGGGTGCGGCGTTTTAATTGGTTGGGATTATATCTGGGTGGCTTTTAAACTGGTTGGCCGATTATTATTCTGGTGGCTTTAATTGGTTGGGATTATATCTGGGTGGGCTTTTAATTGCGTTTGGCGGATTCATCTCTGGGTGGGCTTATTAATTGGTTGGGATCATCATATCTTGGGTGGGCTTTAATGGTTGGGATTATATCTTGGGTGGGCTTTTAATGGTTGGATTATATCTGGGTGAATTTCTAATTGTGGATTATATCTGGTGGGCTTTTAATTGCGTTTGGAATTATATTCTGGGTGGGCTTTTAATTGGTTGGGATCATATCTGGGGGGCTTTTAATTGGTTGAGATCATATCTGGTGGGCTTTTAATTGGTTTGGGATTATATCTGGGTGGCTTTAAATTGGTTTGGATATATCTGGTGGGCTTTTATTGGTTGGGATTATAATCTGGGTGGGCTTTTAATTTGGTTGGGATCATATCTGGGTGGGCCTTTTATTGGTTGGGATTATATCTGGTTGGGCTTTTAATTGGTTGGGATCATATCTGGGTGGCGCTTTTAATTGGTATGGGATGAATATTCATGGGTGGGCTCTTTAATTGGTAGGCGATCATAATCTGGGTGGGCTTTTTAATTGGTTGGGACTTATATCTGGGTGGGCTTAATTGGTGGGTATTATTCTGGTTGGATTTTATTGGTTCGGGATCATCTCTGCGGGTGGGCCTTTTAATGGATAATTGGTGAGGATCATAATACTGGGTGGTACTTCTTTAATTGGTATTTAATTTATATCCGGTTGGAATCATATTTTAATTGGTTTGGTATTAATCTGGGCTTTAATTGGTTGGGATTTATTCTGGGTGCCTTTTAATTGGTTGGGATTATATCTGGTGGGCGCTTTTATTGGTTGGGTCATATCTGCGAAATGGGCTTTTTAGGTGGGCTTTAATTATATTCTGGGTGAGGACATACTGGGTGGGCTTATTAATGGTTGGGATTAATCTGGGTGGGGCGTATTAAAAATTGTTGGGCACATTATACTTGCTGGTGGGCCTTATTTTAGAATCGGTTGGTTGGGATTATATGGGTGGCAGCTTTTTAAGGTTGGATCAAATCTGGGTGGGCTTTTAATTGGCTTGCGATATGTCTGGGTGGGCTTTTAATTGCGTTGGGTATCTGGGTGGGCTTTTAATTGTTTGGATTATATCTGGTGGCTTTTATCTGGGTGCCTTTTAATTGGTTGCTGGATGATAGTTTAATTGGGTTGGATTATAGTCTGGGTGGGCTTTTGTAATTGAGATTTGGGGCGTGGGCTTTTTAAGGAATTGGTTGGGACAAATTGGTGGATTGGTTGGGATTATGTCTGGTGTGGCTTTAAATATTAATATTTGGGTGGGTCTTTAATTGGGGCTAATTAGAGCCTCTCTTCATGTTGGATCATATCGGGGGCATAATTGGTGTGGATTATATCTTTGGCTATTAATTGGTTCAATTCTGATTATATCTGGGTGGGCTTTTCTTGGTTACATGTGGGATGTACTGTGGGTAATGGTTGGGATCATATTCTGATGGCTTTTAAAATTGGTTATAGGTTTTATGCTGGGTGGGGCTGTTGGGCTTATATCCGTGGTTTTTAATGGGCTATCATATGGTTGTCGGGCTGGCGTAACATTGGTTGTGATTTAATCTGCGCTTATTTAAGTTGGGATTATTATATCTGGGTGTATTAATCTGGTTTCTAAATTGGGATTAGATATCTATCTGTTGATTATATTCTGGGTGGGTTTTATTGGTTGGGATATACCTGAGTGGGCTTTTATTGGTTGGCTTTTTAAATGATTAGTATTATTCTAGGGTTGAAGCTATTTATTGGTTGGGAAATTAATTATCTGGTGCGCTTTCTCTCAATTGGTTTTTTGGTGAATTTAATCTCTGGGTGGGCTTTTATTGATAATTGTGGATATTATATATAGGGTCCTGTGTGGCTGTCCTGTAATGGTTGGGGAAATTTTTTTTCGTTGGTGATTCATATTGGGTGGGCTTTTAATTGGTTGGGATTATATTCTGATGGGCTTGTATTGAGGGTTGGACTTAATATCTGGGTTGGGGTTTTAAATTGTTGGGATTATAATGGGGGCTTTTAAATTGGTTGGGATTAATCTGGGAGTGGGCTTTTAAATTGTTGGGATTATATCTGTGGCTTCTATCTGAGGTTTTGGCATTATGTTTTTATTGGTTGGATCAATTATCTGGGTGTTTTAATTGGTTGGGATTATATCTGGGTGGGCTTTTAATTGGTTTGGGATTATATCTTGGGTGGCGCTTTTAATTGGTATGGGATTATATCTGGTTGGGCTTAGGTGGCTTTTTCCTCATGGAATAATAATTGGAGTGGCCGCTTTAAGTATTATAGGTATAGGAGAACACTCTGTGTGGGCTTTTAATTGGTTAGATCTATAGTCTGGGTTGGGCTTTAAATCTGTGAGCATTAATATCTGGGTTGCATTTTAATTGGTTGGGATATATTTATCTGGATGGGCTTTATAAATGTGGTTATGAGGATAAATCTGGAGTGGCTTTTAATTTGTGGTTTGGGACGAGTATCTGGGTGGTCCTTTTTAATTGCTTTGGAATTATATTTGAGTGGGCTTTTAAATTGGTTTGGGATCATATCTAGGGTGGTTTAATTGTTGGATATATCTGGGTGCTTAATTGTTGAGGATCTATCTGGGTGGGTTTTTATTATTGGTTGTGAACTTTTTAGTGTTACTGGGCGTGGGCTTTTTAATTGTTAACAATTTTTGTTCTTGAATAAATCTGGGATGGGTTCTTTTTATGGTTGGGATTATATCTGGGTGGCTTTGTATTGGTTGTGGATCAATATCTGGTGGGGCTTTTAAATTGGTCTGGGATATATTGGGTTGGGCTTTTAATTTGGTTGGGATTATTTAGGGGTCTTTTTAATTGCTTGGGATATATCTGGGTGGCTTTTTATCGGTTGGATTCATCTGGGTGGGTTTAATTGGTTGGGATATAATCTGGTGCCGACTTAAATTGTTGGGATGATATCTGGTTGGGTTTTAATTGGTTGGATTATATCTGGTGGGCTTTTAATTGGTGGTCATCATTGGTGGGCTTTTAAGTTGGGTTCCGATAATTTTCTGAGGTTGGGCTTTTCTTAGATTGGTTGGGCTTATATCTGGGTGGGCTTTAGATTGATTGGATTAAATCTGGTGAGCTTTTAATTGGTGGGATCATATCTGGGTGGGGCTTCTCACCCATTATGTTTGGGATTAAATCGATTGGCTTTTAAAGTGGTTGAGGATCAATCATGGGTGGTGCTTATTAATGGTTGGGTATATCTGGGTGGGCTTTTATTAGGTTGGGATAATATTCTGTGGTGGGCTTTTAATTGGTTGGGATTATATCTGGGTTGGGTTTAAATTGTCTTGATGATTAATTTCTGTGTGGGCTTTTATTTGGTTGGGATTTAACGTCTCTGGTGGGCTTTAATTAGTTAGTGTATTTATATTGGTGGCTTTAATTGGTGAAAGGGATGATTATATCTGAGTGGGTCTTTTAATATTGGTTGGGATATAATGATCGGTTCGGTGGGCTTTTATTGTGGGATTTAGTATCTGAGTGGGCTTTAATTGGTGGGACTGTATAGTTGGGTGACTTTTACTTGCGTTTGGGATTTATCTGGTGGACTTTTATTGTTAGCGCTTAAAAAGCGCGATTATAATGTCTTGGGTAGGGCCTTTGTAATTGTTGGGAATTAAATCTGGTGGGCTTTTATGTTGGGATATATTGTGGGCTTTTAAATTGGTTGGGTTAAATTGGGTGGGCTTTTTAATTGGTTGGGAGTTATATCTGGTTGGGTTTTTAATTGGTTGGGATTATATCTGGGTGGGTCTTAATTGGTTTGGAATTATATCTGGGTGGCTTTTAAATTGGTTGGGATATACTGGGTGGGCTTTTTTGGTTGGGATCATTCTGGTGGGCTTTTACCTTGGTTGGGACATATCTGGGTGGGCTTTTAATTGGTTGGGATTATATCTGGGTGGGTCTTACTAATGGTTGGGGGAATTCGAATCGTGGTGGTATCTAGCTTTTAACTGTGTGTGGGTAATGTATTAGGGCGGTGGATGCTTTTAATTTGTTGGGATATATCGGGTGGGCTTTTTAATTGGTTAGGGATGACATAATCTGGAGGTGGGCTTTCTAATTGGTGGGAATTATATCTGGGTGGGACTGTTTAACTGTCAATGGAACATTAAAGTAACTGGCTGGCTTTCTGTCTAAATATGGATTGAGATTTTTCCTGGGTGCTTTTAATTGGTTGTGATTATATTCTGGGTGGGCTTTAATTTCGTTGGTGTCATATATTGGGTAGGTAGGCTTTGTAAGTGTGTTGGGAATTATATCTGTGTGTGGCTTTTATTGGCTTGTGATCAGTACAAAACTGTGGTAAGTGCTTTCATTGGTTGGGATCATATTGGGGGCTTTTAATTGGTGGCGAATTATATCTGGGTGGGCTTTTAATTGGTTGGGTTATATCTGGGTGGCTTTTAATTGGTTCGATTATATCTGGGTGGCTTATTAATTGGTTGGGATATATCTGTGGGCTTTTAATTGGTTGGGATTATATCTGGGTGGGCTTTTAATTGGTTGGCGATTATATCTGGTGGGCTTTTAACTGAGGGAAATTTATCTGGTGGATTTTATGTGAGGGGGATTTCATCTGGTTGAACATTTTATCTGGCGTGGATTGTATCTGCCGTGGCGATTTTATCTTGGGTGATGTATCTGGTGGGATTTTATCTGGTTGGCTTAGCTGGGGCCTTTGAATTTGGTTTGAGATTGTCTGAGGGGGATTTCATTTCTGGTGACATTTTATCTGGGTGGGATTGTATCTGGTTGGATTTTATCTGGGGGCTTATGCTGGGGGGGCTTTGAATTGGTTGAGATTTTACTATGAAAAGGGGCTTTCATCTGGTTGACATTTTACTGGGTGGATGTATCTGGTGTGGATATGTATCGGGCGGTGGATTGTGATCTGAGGTGGGTGATGTATTCTGGTTGAGATTTTATCTGGAGGGCTTAGCTGGGGGGCTTTTATTTGTGGTGAGAAGGGAGGCTGCGAGTGTGTTATGCAACATATCTAGGGATCGGCAACTTAAATTATGAAATTATCGATCTTGAAGAAGCAACTAGACATATGTTTATCAATGCTATCGAAGGAAGCTCACCGTGACCGTCCTCGCCTGTTTTACCAATGATGGAAGAGGGAGAGCGAAAAAAGAAACACAGGGAAGGGGGGATAAGCTGGTTTTTTTTATTCGATTTGAGGAAGGAGGCTGGGTGTGGCGCTTTTTCTGACGAAGAGCACTAGGAATTTATATACATCACACTGTAAAACAAAAAGGTGAACAAACACACACAACCACCCAGCAACTATAACACAGACCCCACAACCAACTCGACACACACAAAACA
>JAJSRW010001468.1:0-27722 GCA_022414725.1 Microglena sp. YARC
TTTTGGGCTGCGATTTGGTAAGGTGATTTTTCTCATTGTGTCTCTCAGGCTGCTCCAGAGGCCATGCACTCCTGGAGCATAGATGAACAGGTCAGGTCCGGTCAGTTGTGCTGTTTTGGGCTGCGTTTACCTTTATTGGTAGGTCATTATTTTCATGTACTCAGGCTGCTCTCTCAGAGGGCCATGCACTCCTGGAGCATAGATTGAACAGGTCAGGTCCGGTCAGGTTGTGCTGTTTTGGGGCTGCGTTATGGTAAGGTCATTATTTATCATGTACTCAGGCTGCTCCGGAGGCCATGCACTCCTGGAGCATAGATTGAAAGGTCAGCGTCCGGTCAGGTTGTGCTGTTTTGGGCTGCGTTTGGTAAGGTCATTTTTATCATGTACTCAGAGGCTTCTCCGGAGGCCTCATGCGCACTCTGGAGGCATAGATTGAACAGGTCAGGTCCCGGTCAGGTTGTGCTGTTTTGGGCTGCGTTTGGTAAGGTCATTTTTCTCATGTACTCTCAGGCCTGCTCTCAGAGGCCATGCACTCCCTGGAGCAATAGATTGGAACAGGTCCGGTCAGGTTTGTGCTGTTTTGGGCTGCGTTTGGTAAGGTCATTACTTCTCGTGTACTCAGGCTGCTCTCAGCGGCATGCATACACTCCTGGAGCAAAGATTGAACAGGGTCAGGGTCCGGTCAGGTTGTGCTGTTTTGGGCTGCGTTTGGTAAGGTCATTTTTCTTCATGTACTCTCAGGCTGCTCCAGAGGCATGCCAGCACTCTCTGGAGCATAGATTAGAACAGGCATGAGTCAGGGTGCTGTTTTGGGGCTGCGTTTGGTAAGGTCATTATTTATCAGTGTAGTTGGGGGTCTGGTCCGTGCGAGGGGGTTGGGTTTGTGCTGGGATGCGTTGTGGTCAAGGCTCATTATTTTCTCATGGCTCAGGTCTGCTCTCGAGGGCGCATTACACTTTAGATTGACAGGGTCTTGAACGGGTCTCTCTCACTGCTCGTTTTTGAGGCTCCATTTTTTACTCCGTGTACTCCAAGGCTGCTCCCAGGGCATGCTGGCTGGAGCATAGATTTGAACAGCTCGGCGGTCAGGTTGTGCTGTTTTTGGATGCTGCGTTTTGGTAAGCCGTCTTTTTTCCGTGTACTGCTGCTCAGCCATGGCTCCTCCTGGAGCAGACTTGAAACAGCAGGTTCAGGTTGTGCTGTTTTTGGATGCGCTTTGGTAAGGTCATTTTTTCTCGTGTACTCTCAGGCTGCTCCCAGAGGCCATGCGCTCCAGGAGCATAGATTGAACAGCTCCAGGTTGTGTGTGTGTTTTTGGGATGCGTTTGGTAAGGTCATTTTTTCTCGTGTACTCTCAGGCTGCTCCCAGAGGCCATGCGCTCCAGGAGCATAGATTGAACAGCTCCGGTCAGGTTGTGCTGTTTTGGGCTGCGTTTGGTAAGGTCATTATTTTTCATGTACTCAGGCTGCTCTCAGAGGCCATGCACTCCTGGAGCATAGATTGAACAGGTCAGGTCCGGTCAGGTTGTGCTGTTTTGGGATGCGTTTGGTAAGGTCATTTTTTCTCGTGTACTCTCAGGCTGCTCCCAGAGGCCATGCACTCCTGGAGCATAGATTGAACAGCTCCGGTCAGGTTGTGCTGTTTTGGGCTGCGTTTGGTAAGGTCATTTTTTCTCGTGTACTCTCAGGCTGCTCCCAGAGGCCATGCGCTCCAGGAGCATAGATTGAACAGCTCCGGTCAGGTTGTGCTGTTTTGGGCTGCGTTTGGTAAGGTCATTATTTTTCATGTATCAGATGCTGCTCTAGAGGCCATGCGCTCCTGGAGCATAGATTGAACAGGTCAGGTCCGGTCAGGTTGTGCTGTTTTGGGATGCGTTTGGTAAGGTCATTTTTTCTCTGTACTCTCAGGCTGCTCCCAGAGGCCATGCGCTCCTGGAGCATGATGAACAGCTCCGGTCAGGTTGTGCAGGTTATTTTTTCTCGTGTACTCCAGGCTGACCATGCGCTCCAGGAGCATAGATTGAACAGCTCCGGTCAGGTTGTGCTGTATTGGGATGCGTTTGGTAAGGTTATTTTTTCTCGTGTACTCTCAGGCTGCTCCCAGAGGCCATGCGCTCCAGGAGCATAGATTGAACAGCTCCGGTCAGGTTGTGCTGTTTTGGGCTGCGTTTGGTAAGGTCATTATTTTTCATGTACTCAGGCTGCTCTCAGAGGCCATGCACTCCTGGAGCATAGATTGAACAGGTCAGGTCCGGTCAGGTTGTGCTGTTTTGGGCTGCGTTTGGTAAGGTCATTTTTTCTCGTGTACTCTCAGGCTGCTCCCAGAGGCCATGCGCTCCTGGAGCATAGATTGAACAGTGGTCAGGTTGTGCTGTTTTGGGATGCGTTTGGTAAGGTCATTTTTTCTCGTGTACTCTCAGGCTGCTCCCAGAGGCCATGCGCTCCCGGAGCATAGATTGAACAGGTCCGGTCAGGTTGTGCTGTTTTGGGCTGCGTTTGGTAAGGTCATTTTTTCTTCGTGTTACTCTCAGGCTGCTCTCAGAGGCCATGCACTCCTGGAGCATAGATTGAACAGGTCAGGTCCGGTCAGGTTGTGCTGTTTTGGGCTGCGTTTGGTAAGGTCATTATTTATCATGTACTCAGGCTGCTCTCGGAGGCCATGCACTCCTGGAGCATAGATTGAACAGGTCAGGTCCGGTCAGGTTGTGCTGTTTTGGGCTGCGTTTGGTAAGGTCATTATTTATCATGTACTCAGGCTGCTCTCGGAGGCCATGCACTCCTGGAGCATAGATTGAACAGGTCAGGTCCGGTCAGGTTGTGCTGTTTTGGGCTGCGTTTGGTAAGGTCATTATTTATCATGTACTCAGGCTGCTCTCGGAGGCCATGCACTCCTGGAGCATAGATTGAACAGGTCAGGTCCGGTCAGGTTGTGCTGTTTTGGGCTGCGTTTGGTAAGGTCATTATTTCTCATGTACTCAGGCTGCTCTCAGAGGCCATGCACTCCTGGAGCATAGATTGAACAGGTCAGGTCCGGTCAGGTTGTGCTGTTTTGGGCTGCGTTTGGTAAGGTCATTTTTCTCATGTACTCAGGCTGCTCTCAGAGGCCATGCACTCCTGGAGCATAGATTGAACAGGTCCGGTCAGGTTGTGCTGTTTTGGGCTGCGTTTGGTAAGGTCATTTTTCTCATGTACTCAGGCTGCTCTCAGAGGCCATGCACTCCTGGAGCATAGATTGAACAGGTCAGGTCCGGTCAGGTTGTGCTGTTTGGGCTGCGTTTGGTAAGGTCATTTTTATTCTATGTACTCAGGGCTGCTCTCTAGACAGGTCATGCACTCCTGGAGCATTGATTGAACAGGTCAGGGCTGGTCAGGTTGTGCTGTTTTCGGCTGCGTTTGGTAAGGTCATTTTTCTCATGTACTCAGGCTGCTCTCAGAGGCCATGCACTCCTGGAGCATAGATTGAACAGGTCAGGTCCGGTCAGGTTGTGCTGTTTTGGGCTGCGTTTGGTAAGGTCATTATTTCTCATGTACTCAGGCTGCTCTCAGAGGCCATGCACTCCTGGAGCATAGATTGAACAGGTCAGGTCCGGTCAGGTTGTGCTGTTTTGGGCTGCGTTTGGTAAGGTCATTATTTATCATGTACTCAGGCTGCTCTCAGAGGCATGTGCACTCCTGGAGCATAGATTGAACAGGTCAGGTCCGGTCAGGTTGTGCTGTTTTGGGCTGCGTTTGGTAAGGTCATTATTTATCATGTACTCAGGCTGCTCTCGGAGGCCATGCACTCCTGGAGCATAGATTGAACAGGTCAGGTCCGGTCAGGTTGTGCTGTTTTGGGCTGCGTTTGGTAAGGTCATTTTTCTCATGTACTCTCAGGCTGCTCTCAGAGGCCATGCACTCCTGGAGCATAGATTGAACAGGTCCGGTCAGGTTGTGCTGTTTTGGGCTGCGTTTGGTAAGGTCATTATTTCTCATGTACTCAGGCTGCTCTCAGAGGCCATGCACTCCTGGAGCATAGATTGAACAGGTCAGGTCCGGTCAGGTTGTGCTGTTTTGGGCTGCGTTTGGTAAGGTCATTTTTCTCATGTACTCTCAGGCTGCTCTCAGAGGCCATGCACTCCTGGAGCATAGATTGAACAGGTCAGGTCCGGTCAGGTTGTGCTGTTTTGGGCTGCGTTTGGTAAGGTCATTATTTATCATGTACTCAGGCTGCTCTCGAAGGCCATGCACTCCTGGAGCATAGATTGAACAGGTCAGGTCCGGTCAGGTTGTGCTGTTTTGGGCTGCGTTTGGTAAGGTCATTTTTCTCATGTACTCAGGCTGCTCCTCAGGAGGCCATGCACTCCTGGGCATAGATTGAACAAGTTCAGGTCCGGTCAGGTTGTGCTGTTTTGGGCTGCGTTTGGTAAGGTCATTATTTATCATGTACTCAGGCTGCTCTCGGAGGCCATGCACTCCTGGAGCATAGATTGAACAGGTCAGGTCCGGTCAGGTTGTGCTGTTTTGGGCTGCGTTTGGTAAGGTCATTTTTCTCATGTACTCAGGCTGCTCTCAGAGGCCATGCACTCCTGGAGCATAGATTTAGCAGGGTGGGTCAGGGCAAGTAGAGTTAGGTTGTGTTCGCACAGGTCCTGTTGGGTTAGGCCGGGTTGGGTTGGGTTATGCCGGGTCGTGTTGGGTTAGGCCAGGTTGGGTTGGGTCGTGTTGGGTTAGGCCGGGTTGGGTTATGCCGGGTCGTGTTGGGTTAGTTCAGGTTGGGTTGGGTCGTGTTGGGTTAGGCCGGGTTGGGTTAGGCCGTGTCGTGTTAGGCCGGGCTGAGTTGGGCCATGTTGGGTTAGGCTGGGCTGAGTTGGGTCATGTTGGTTTAATCCGGGTTGGCTTAGGTCGAGTACCCCAAGTTCCTCTCCACCCTAGTGCTCTCACTCCTCAATGTAGGTAGGGTTCTCCTTTATGGCTTTTCATCGCAGCTTCTAGTCATCTCCCTGAGCCGGCCACTGAGAGATGCACTTTTTCAGCACTTCTGGACAGCTGATTATGATGACAGCATCGAGGAGCTTGTGGTTGTGCCAGATTTGGCTGAATAGCCAGTCACGGGAGCTGCCTAAAAGCTGCTGCTCTTCGCTGAAAATGAAAACAAAGAAGGTAGAGGGAAGCTGGCGAGCACATATTTTCCTAGACCACCTATATCCTTTTACCAGACCACCTAAACGTAAACCCTAAAATCACCTAGACTTTAAAACCACCTCTACCCTAAAACAAATACCCTAAAGCTGAACCACCTAAACCCAAGTGCTGACCAGCTCCCCCCTCCTCCTCCTCTCCCTCTCCCTCCTCCTCCTCCTCCTCCTCCACTAGGGCCTCCTCACCCGGGATGTGAGCAAGCGCCTAGGCTGCGGCCCCGCCGGGGCTGAAGAAGTCAAGAAGCACGCCTTCTTCAATCTTATCAGCTGGACCAAGCTGGAGAAGCGCGAAGTTGAGTCTACCTTCAAGCCAGCGGTGTTCGGCCAATCATGCACAGCCAACTTTGACAAGATATGGACCGACCTTCGGCCCGAGGACTCCCCTTGCCCTTCCCCATGCGGCACTCCCAACAACCACGGACTGCATTCCATCTTCAAGGACTTCTCATACGTTGCTCCGCACTTTCTTGAGTGCAGTCCAAGGAAGAACGCCAGCATGGGCGACATGGCCCTAGCTGCCCAAAACTCCATCACCTCCCTCCTTGGTGTCTCCACCCTCGCGTCCATCCCCTCAGCCGGCAACCTCTTGCTGCTGGACCCAGGGGCGTTCGAGGTGTTGGCACAGGCTGCTAGCTCAAATGCTTGTGCTTTTGCGGCCTTCCTACATGATGAGGCTAGCGCCCCTGCAGCCACTGCCACGCCTGCAGCCGCTACTGCCACATCCAATACCACCCCACTCGCTACCCACCGCCTGCCCAGGGGCGGGGTTGCCGCCCCCCCTGCCATGGCCACAGCCCCCCCACCAAGCCTAATCATGCTGGCCCACCTCGCCCCAATCGCTACTCTCCGCCTACCCAGTGGCAGAGCTGCCGCCCCCCCTGCCATGGGTGCAGCCCCCCCACCCAAGCCTACACATGTTGGCCGAGCCACCCCCCCACTGGCGAGTGCAATCGCAACCCACCGCCTGCCCAGTGGCAGAGCTACCGCCCCCCCTGCCATGGGCGCAGCCCCCCCACCCAAGCCCACGCATGCTGGCCGAGCCCCCCACCCACTTGTTGTAGACCCCACCAACGATGCAAACGCACAAGGGAGCGGCAACGCATCCAAGTCAAGGAGGGACCGGCGAAACAGGGCCCAGGGCAAGGCCGATGCTGGCCCAGGAGCAGGGGTAGGAGCTGCCCCCCCTAACCATCACCCCCCTGCACACAACAGGGCAAAGGGCAAGGCTGATGCTGGCCCAGGACCAGGAGCAGGAGCTGCCCCCCTTAACCATCACCCCCCTGCACAAAACAGGCCCAAGGGCAAGGCCGATGCCGGCTTAGGACCAGGACCAGGAGCTGCCCCCCTTAACCATGGACCCCTTGCACAAAACAGGGGGAGGGGCAAGGGCAGTGGAGGAGCAGGAGCTGCCCCCCCAAGGCATCAACCTTCTACCCATCAACCCCCTGCCATGGCCTTCCAAGCCTTCCATCCCACCCCTGGTGGCCCTCGTACTGCTTAGTGCCCAACACCACCGGTAACTGCTCAACAGGCTTTGTCGCCCCATCAGCTAAGGCTCCCCAAGGCTTAGTCATCCCACAAACAGGCAGGGCCACTCAAGGCTTCATGGCCCCCCCGGTCAATGCCCACCAAGGCTTTGTCGCCCAACCGGTCAATGCCCACCAAGGCTTTGTCGCCCAACCGGTCAATGCCCACCAAGGCTTTGTCGCCCAACAGGTCAATGCCCACCAATGCTTTGTCGCCCCACAGGTCAATGCCCACCAAGGCTTTGTCGCCCCACCGGTCAATGCCCACCAAGGCTTTGTCGCCCAACCGGTCAATGCCCACCAAGGCTTTGTCGCCCCACCGGTCAATGCCCACCAAGGCTTTGTCGCCCCACAGGTCAATGCCCACCAAGGCTTTGTCGCCCCTCCTGTCAGGCCCCCCCCAGGCTTCAACGCCCCCCCAGTTGGGGGCCGCCCTATGGGGGGAGCAGCTGCCAAGCCCGGCTCCAAAACTTTCGCCCGCGTTCCATCCTTTGGGGGTCTGTCCCAAGGACTAGCATCTGCGGCAGCTCCTAAGGACAGCCTGGCGGCTCAGAATGACAGCCTGGCGGCCTCCTCTGCAGCCATAGCCGCGCTTGCCTCCATGTCGAAGAAGGCGGGGGGCTCCAATAGAGGTGTCCAGGGTGGCAACATGAGCAGGCACAGCATGCCGCCCCCTTTGGCCAAGGCCAGCTAGGCATCACTATCTACAACAGAGTTGTCCAGGGTGGCAACATGAGCAGGCACAGCATGCCGCCCCCTATGGCCAAGGCCAGCTAGGCATCACTATCTACAACAGAGTTGTCCAGGGTGGCAACATGAGCAGGCACAGCATGCCGCCCCCTTTGGCCAAGGCCAGCTAGGCATCACTGGTCCCTAGTGAAAGGCAATGTGATATCATATCCACATTGCCTGTCAGGCCTCCACCCTTTTTACCCTTTCTTACCCACCAACCAACAGTGTGCCCTGCTTCAAGCAATTTGGATGCCAGATGCTCCATGCCACTACTGGCACTGCAGCCACCACACCACCGACCCACCACACCACCGACCCATCACACCACCGACCCACCTCACCACACCACTGCACCACCGCATCACACCATGCCACTACTGGCAGTGGGCGGTTACCACTACTTTGAATGTTGATGCCACTGCCAAAGGACCAGGGGCACATCCAGCAGCATCTGGACTACCGTGGTGTGTCCATTTCTTGCTGCCAACTGTAGTGACCAACAACCTAGAGCATTAGCTTTGGCAGCATACACTGGCGCATCAAGCTTTTGAAGGAGAAGTCGGATGGAGACGGTAGCTGAGTATACCTGGACTGATTGCTGCATGTTGACATTCACGGGACCCGTAGCCATCCTGGCACGGCCCTTGGCGCCTTAGTGTAGCTAACGCCACAGAAGGCTCGAAGCACACCTATCGTCAACACAAGCAACACGCGGACAATAATAGTGTGGCCACTTTCTGCCGCATTCATCAGTGCCTTACCATGGCATGATAGGAGACACACAAATTGTGTTTCGCAGACCCTCTGCGCCTGAGCTTGGACTACCGCGCTACAGCACTGAGGGAAGTTCTCTACCTCTTCCGAGGCGGAAAATCTGACATTTTGTGAACCTGGCCGGGGCTCGAACCTCAGACCCAAGCAACATGCGTACAATAATAGTGTGGCCACTTTCTGCCGCATACATCAGTGCCTCGCCATGGTAGGACACATGAAAATTGTGTATAACAAGGCTCTTCAGCCAAATTCAAACACATACTTCCTGTGCAATTATATTGATGATGGCGACGTGATGAATGCATGAAGGTGCCAATTATGGTGGTGTTGATGGCGAAGATTTCAAGATGAAGTCTTGGTGCATTAATAGCAGTGCAAAAGTAGCCCTGCAGTTATTAGGCGAAGATGGTAATGACGAACTAATGGTCGTGTTTATAGCAGTCCGAAGAGAGCCGTGCAGTTTAGGGGTTTAGGGCTTTTAGGGTTTAGGGTTTATCATCTAAGACGAAGAAGATGACACAGTTGATGCATTCATGATAGCATCCAAAGGAGTCTGACGGCAGCACTACAATTATTTGTGTATACAATTCCAGGGGATGAATTGGGTTCAGAGGTCAGACTTTGTACTCGTTATGAGGCCAAATCTCCCGGAGTTCTTAGATTTGGGGCCAAATTGAGACTGAGCACAAAGTCTGACATTTTTCGAAAACCCAATTCCCAAACATCCCCTGAGTTCCTAAACATCCCCTGAATTGCTAAGTTTGATTTAATGCTCTACCAGCCTTCAGGCTGTTCACTGACTCAAGTAGCGCTTATACCACAAGCATATTACGAGACATGGTATTGGGCAGAAACATATGTGTTATGAAACAGTTTCATTTATACTGCGCCAAGTTTGAGTTTAAATAGAACAGTGTACCAACTGAAGAACAAAGCCTGTTCAAGTACAGTCGATTATACACTATTTACATTATATACTAAGCTAAGAATAAATGATACTGTAGTCATCTCTAGTCAACAAGTCCTATGCAGCGTCGCAAGCGACGCGGAAAATTGGCGGAGTGTGATGGCAACGGAACGAAAGGTGGCAATGATGGAGCTGACCGAAGTGAGTTAGTTACGCGACCGTTGGCTGACGTGTTGGGCTTCAAGTTTTTCGGTCAAACGGACAAATGGGTAAACATTGGGGGCTCCCGCCCCCTTGAAGAGGGGGCTCCGCCAAAAGTGTGGTTACCAGACTCTTGACAGTAAGAAGACAATAGTCAGTATTCCATATCCATCTGTCGCCGTCTGCTGCTCACCGACTTACCAAAAACGTCTTTCGAGACATGGTATTTTGCAGAAACACATGTGTCTATGATCCAGCAGCGTTTATACTGAGCTAAGTATATAGGCTACTTCAGACATCTCTTGTCGAAAGTGTGGTCACCAGACTCATATGAATATATTCATGAATTATAATCAGTTACAATACCATACTATCATGAATTATAACAAGTTACAAGACCATAGTCAGTATTATATTAGAAGAATTGTTGTTCTATACGCCAGGTTAGACGTCTAACCATCTGCATATTACAGCAAACAATGACCCACCGTGCGAGAACCACGGAAACCAGGGATTTCTAGTGCACATGTCAGAGTGCAGGTTCGAACCGGGGACTCCCCCGGTTGTGGTGACCATTATAATCCGTACACCACTCGTTTTTTTCGGGTCAGTATCAGGGTACTTCAAAATGCCAAATTGGCCAGCGCTTAAGCGCACTTGAAGACAAAAAAAATTGCGCTTCGAAGTGCAAAAAGCGCAAAATTTGCTTGCTGCGCCCACAGGGAGTTGCAAAAAACTGCGCTTGAAGCGCAGAGGGGGTCAAAAAGTCAGCGCTCAAATGCGCAAAAGCGCGCGCTTTGAATTACCCTGGTCAGTATTATATGTCCATCCGTCACAAGGCTCAGTGGCAGAGCTTCTTGAATGGCAGAGGTGCAGGGCTCGAATCCCCACGGGTGCGCTATAATGTTTGTGGTCGCTGTCAACCGCCATGGTAGCTTTATCCAGGTAGAGTTGCAGCCCGTTCCCTACGGCCCCTTAATATTACGCCCCACCAGGCGTTATCATTGCTTTTTTTCCATCAGCCATATGGTGGATTCTGTGTACATCATAGTCAGCAAGGTGTGTGGTGTGTGTGGCATAGCGCACTTGTATACTTGAACTTGGTCACATGGCTCCAGCCAGGTGTTTGGCTACTCGCCGTCTTCGGCAGTGGAACTGGCGCACTTGTAGGATGGCTCTGTGGTCGCCACACGGTTGATAATCTACTTGAAGTTTAACTTGGTCACATGGCTCCATCCAGCAATTTGGCTGCTCGCCGTCTTTGGCAGTACAACTGGCGCACTTGTAGGATGGCTCTGTGGTCTCCACGGTTGATAATCTACTTGGAGTTGAACTTGGCTACATGGCCCCAGCCAGGTATTTGGCTGCTCGCCATCTTTGGCCGTAACATTAGTAATAAATTCAAATGAATGTTTACTCCTTTGTGCATCCTTATAGCACTGCTTTCCTGAGCGGGAATGAGCAGCAGTTTCTAGGCAGCTTCTCTGACTTGCAGCCCAAACTAATTCAACGTGGTGCATCTGGAAGCTGACAGAAATAGCTCTCCAGTGCTGTTGAAAAACTGTGCCTGTAATTTCGACATGTCTGTCGTGCTTAGCTAGCCATAGGAAGTCACTATTTATTTCCCCCTTAGTGACGAGATGATTCGGAAAGGTTTTTTAGATGTTGTACAACGAGTTGTACAACATGTACAATACGGTACTCGTTGTACAATACGGTATATTGAAGGGGAAAAGTAGCACTGTAATGTAATTGTAAACTATTTATCGCCAATGTCACCCCTTAATTAGTTAGGGGTTTAATCCTGGTTTTGATCATCCAAACTGTTCTCGCTTCGCGCAACTGGTATGTTTTGCGCTTTTAGCAGGCTTTTGGCAAAACAAATCAAGGAGGGGGGCGTATGGGCGTGGAGATCTACGTTACAAACTTGCATGTAACCAATTACGGGAGAGGAATTGTGCTTGTACAACCAGGACCAGTCTCTAAAATCCACGGGTATAGCACGAGAGGACTTGGAATTGGTAGACATTGAGCAGCCCATAGTTGGCTTAAAAATAAAAGAATAAATAGTAATGGGCTCAAACAATTGTAAACCTCTACCAGCCTCTACCCATAATCCTGCACTAGAAGCTACCAACAACTTACCCCCTCTACCACGATCCTATGAGAACACAGAATCAAAGACAGTTATTCAAGTCAAATGGCCAGGACAAGGAATAAACCCTCTTGTTTAGTTGCTTATGGCTGACATAATAGGGATGAATCCAGAAAGACAAGGACAGGATACAATGTAAATTCGCATATTGGTTACATAAGCCTTTGACTTGGCTCAAAAGCTCAAGATTGGTTGGAAGACCCCACCTGTCAGAATGGTGAACTACAGGCACACGGATGCTATATCGGCAATTCGGCATTTAGATCTAGATGCCGATGTAGCATACGTGTGCCTGTGGTTCACCATTCTGACCCCCCCCCCCCCCCCCCCCCCCCCCCCCCCCCAACTTGGTTGTAGATAGCACCTGTGCTACGATTAGCACCTCGAGGCAAACCAGGGCTACATCCTCGTTGTTGTGCTGTGCGCTCATCTACCCTTTACTTGTGTGATTGCACTGCGTACTACGGAGTTTGGCTTAGTTGTTTTTCTACCGTCCATGTTTACTGCGCCCGCAGGCGAAGGTTGATATACCACGTGTGTGTATGTTACAGTCCAGGGGGTGGCCAATTAGGCTAACGGGTCCTGACCTAGCTACCTAAAATAATCAAGCATATTATTATGGCTTTCGAGCTTCGTATCGTACAATATTTATTGTATCGTATATCGTAAGATATTGAAACCCTGAACCCTTAAACCCTACAGATTTCCCCCCTAAGGTGCAGTTTTTTTAGGATTGAAAATCCTTTTTAACTATAATCATGTGGTGCTATTGTTGGACAGATCTTGTTACTGGACAGACCAAGGAGAAACAGTATGGGGAAGCTTATCAGGAAGCTGTGGCAGTGACCAGTCCTGATTCCTGAATCCCGCGCCTAGTCACTGGGCGCACCTATAATAATAATAATAATAATAATAATAATAATAATAATAATAATAATAATAATAATAATAATCATAATGATCATCATAATAATAATAATAATAATAATAATAATAATAATAATAATAATAATAATAATAATAATAATAATAATAATAATAATCAGTCCTTGGGTTGTCTTGGGTACAGCTTTTGTGCTTCTATTGGGGTGCCTTTATTGAGCCTCCCTGCTGCCATCATTCGCCTGCTTGGGACGAAACCTGAACTGGCCTGTAGCCAACGCCCATTCAACATTGGGGCCGAGTTAGGTGGGACTAGCCCCAAGGGGAAGTGTCGCGGAACCATGCTGAGAAAACTATCCCGCTCCTGTTTTGTTTGGAATTATGAAATCTCCAGTTTCTGGCCTCCCCCTGCGAAGCCGAAGGGTGACCATGGTACTTGGGCAACCCAAAGGGGGGTGGGGGGGAGCAGAACTGAATTTTGACTATCATACAACCCCTTTTTGGGAATTTTGAGGATGCCATTGTGTGCGCCTTAGTGCAAATGCCCAGAATCCATGCGGCATGCACATTTTATGCAATGGATTTGTATACTTGGGAATGAAGGCAATAAAGCATATCCTCGCATGCGTTGGTGTCATTGATTATTGCATGGCCTGTAGTGTTAAGCAGAGGTACGGTATCCAACTGTATGCCTTCAATGACCACCAAATCCCAGTCATGGTTTAAATCCACTCTGTTTACTCCCGCTATTTTGATCATAATTCTTAGATACGGTACGGGTACGGTAGGTAGCTTTTGTGTAATGCCACTGCCGAAGACGGCGGGCGGGCAAATTGCTTGCTGAAGCCATGTAACCAAGTTTAAGTACTCCCCTCTCAGTGATATTTTTTTCAAATCTGAAAGCGGATTTCCCCTAGCTATATGGTTTTAGGCCTCCTCCCGGTACTGCGTTTAAGTGCTTTCTGTAGCTTTCTATAGCTTTTTGTAGCTTTCAAGGGCCATTTAGGACCATTTAGGGCAAGCAACAAAAAAAAACATTTGTTTTTACTTCTTTTATAGCGATACTTTCGCTGAAACGGGGTCAAAACTAGCGATCGCTATATACAGCGGGGGGGAAATCCCTGTCCCCGCTATTTGAACTCCCCCTCATGGGTATCGCACTTATTCACGTGGCATAGAATTGGAAGACTGTAAGCAGCTCATAATTGGGAAATTGGCTGAACAAGTCCTATGCAGCGTCGCTTGCGGGAAATTGGCGGGGTGTGTTAGCAACTGGAACTGACCGAAGCCAGTTCGTTATGAATTTACGATACAGTTGGCTGACGTGTCAGGCTTCAATTTTTCGGTCGGTCGGATGGACGATCGGTCGGACGGACGGTCGGACGAACGGACAACGGGGTAACCCTGGGGCTCCCGCCCTCCAGAAGGGGGGGCTCCGTCAAAAACAGTTCAAGAGCTCGGGAAGGAAAATGGGACAGGTGAGGTAATGTACTTCAGGTTTACAAAGGAACAATCCATCTTTAGCCATGTCCTGTCAAGATAGCAATGCTATGTACCAAGAGAATTAACTCTGATTTCATTAAAAAAAAATCAATAATACCCGAAAAGGCGAAAAGTGCTGATAACATCCTATTCCAACCCTGTGCTCACAGGGGATTTAATTGAGAGCATGGAGCCAGCAGCCGACAGGTCGACTCCAGGGTACTACTTCTTGCCAAATTGGCCAGCGCTTTAAGCACACAAACGTCAAATTGGTCAGCGCTTTGTAGTGCAAAAAGCGCAAAAACTGCGCGCTGCACCCACAGAGGGTTGAAAAAACTGTGCGAAACGCGCAGTGGGGCTCAAAAAGCATGCGCGTAAACACGCTGCCACGCGCGCTTTGTAGTACCCTGGTCGACTCCCATCGACTCAAACACAGCTCCGTCAAGGAGGAAACATATCGTTTACTTATTTCTATTACATTACATTACATTCTATATACATCTATATATACCGTAAAATCTGTAATTCCTGCAAAGCTAATCTCTTTCCGGACGAGAAATGTCCAATTCCAATGATAAATGGGAAAGGTCCAATTCCAATTAGAATGGTCAAATTATAATGGAACATGAGAAAGGTCCAATTCCAATTCCACGCCAACTTGTGTGGACTTAAAAAGAGCAACTGGATTTGATTTTGTTTCATTAGGCAGTTGAATACCGGAACGAACCAAGTTAGTACCAAACCAGAACACCAGAAGGACTTAGGGAGTCCTTCTGAAACTGAAACAACAGGAAGTTAGATTCTTCCTGGAAGAGCTAACTGTCAAGATTGCTGACATGAAAATGAGTCATTTTAAATGACCGTAGCACGCAAACTTGTGTGGACTAATAAACAGGAACTGGATACAAGTTTGTTTAATATACCAATTGAATGCCAAGTTAGTCCTACACCAGAACACCAGAAAGACATGGGGAGTCCTTCTGGAACAGAAAATCTCACCCCAAGAGGTGGGTCTCCCTACACAAACCAGCGACACCAACTGTCAAGATTATGCGACAGGGTCGGCCTTGTAAGCAACACCACCTTCCTCAACAGCAGGGATGTCGTTCTGGCCAACGCCATCAACACTGTAGTTGGCAACCAGCTGCTGGGCGTAGTAGTTGTAGTAAAGTATCTGGTCAATGGTGACATAACTCTTGGGGCTGACTAAAGCCTTCATGTCATAAAAGGTGTCGTTCAGCAGAGGAGACAGATGAGATCCGTTATACATGAGAGGAGGGGCAACATCTCCAGTCCACCAGGTGGGGTCAGACTCCCATACAGCGTTGGAGCTGTTCAGGTTTTTAATAGTGACCATCTGAGTCTCCATGATAGACTGACGAATGTCACGCAGCTGCTGAGTCTGGATGACGGAGGGAGCATACGCTCCCATGGAGAACAGGCAAGCACAGCAGGCCAAGTTCAGAATAATGGTAAGGATCCAGCCAGAGAAAATCTTGGCAAACAACCTCCAGTTCACTGCGGACAGCCGGCCCTCGCACAGACCAACACCCAGCTCAGCACCAGTGATAATCTGGGTGGTTGACACAGGGATACCGAAGAAAGAGGACAGGGAAATGGTCATGCCAGCAGCAAGCTCGGCAGAGAATCCACGGGAAGGAGTCAAATGCAGCAGGTTGCAGCCAAGCTCCTTGATGATGTTATACCCATCCATTATCAGACCAATCACAATGCCAACTCCGCCGAAGACAAAGATCCAGTGAGGGGGAGTAGTCTTGCTTCCAGGGATCTTCCAGTTTTCATAGACAAAAAAGATTGCAGAAAAAGGACCAACAGCATTGGCAACATCGTTGGAGCCGTGGGCAAAAGCTACGCAAGCAGCGGAGATGACTTGCAGAAACTCGTAGACCTTCTCAGTGTGAGGCTCAAAGTGCTCAGCATTATTCTCCATCTCCTTCGACGTGTCAGTCTGGATCCGGACGTCATGGATATCATAGAACAGGCCAAACTTGACCTGGCGCCCGACGAACATGAAGGGGAAGGCACCATACCACAAGGGAACCATGTACCAAACATCAGGCTTTGTCCAGACAAGGGGGGGCAGGGGAATCTTATCCATTCTAACCTGATCTCCATGCACCTCCACACTGACCTGCTTCATCTTTTTCTTGACAGCAGCCTCTTCAGCCTCCTCCTCCTCCTGAGCAATGGAAGTTTTCAACTTCCTGAAGAGCATAGGGATGCCAATGGCGCCACCAATAACAGCCACACCACCGGCAGCAGCGGCAGCAATCCAGGCGGCGGCTGCATTCATGTCACTGCAGTCATCGAATGTCTTGCCGAACATGCCCTCCTTCTTCGAGCAAGGCCAGGTCTCTGTCATCTTGGACTTCGCTCCCTTGGCCAACACAAACATCAGGTTGATGAAGAAGGTGAGGAAAAGCAAGAAGGGGAGAGACCATATGGCCCACTTCGCGGAGTTCTCGCGGCGCAGGATGATGTACTTGCTGGCAGAGAAGGAGAAAGCTGACAGGATGCCTCCAATAAGGGGGGAGAAGAACCAGGACAGAACAACGGGCAAGAAGCCCTTTGAGTAGGGGAAGTTACCCTTCTCCTCGTTCCACAGAACACCGTCCCAGCTGCCATACACAAGGGAGAATCCCATGATGGAGCCAATAATGGAGTGGGTGGTGGACACGGGCAGCTTCATAAACGTAGCGAAGAACAGCCAGAAGCCAGCTGTAGTCAAGGAGCAAAGCATGCCATACATGTACATCTCTGGCGCGTCATTGTAGTAATCAGTGTTGGAGATGGAGGAAGCCACAGTCTTGGCGGTCTCGGCACCCAGACCAACAGCTCCGGCGAACTCGAAGATGCCAGCTATGATGACCGCCTGCCATAGCGTCAAGGTCTTGGAGCCGACAGACGTGGCGAAACTGCAAGCAGAATGGGATGAGAAGCCAGTTAGGTGAAGCACGACGGGCAGTGTAGGGAGGCAGACAGGCGCAGGCGGTAGGCAAGGCGGCAGGAGGGCCAAGCAGGCAGTGTGGTGTGGTAGGCATGAGATGAAAGAGCAGACTGGGCAGACCAGAGTTAAAGATTAGTAACTAAGCTTGCAGTCTTCCTGCGTATCAAAAGCTAGTAGCGTGCTTCCTGCGGCCTGCAGGCACCACCTAACACGGGTGCACATCCCCATCACTATAACTACCGGTAACTGATCACTCGAGCGGCTTGATAACCATCCATCGTCAAGATCCGATGCAACGGAGAATGGTGCACAGTTTCTTGCATCGGCTGTCACCGGGACATACAGAGATCCGCAATTTGTTGGAATCGCTAAATGCGCGCGCAAATGCTCGTGTGAGTAGAACATTGTTGGGTTGGCCTTCGTTCGGTTGAGGGTTGGGGCCTACGTGGCGATAACTATTTGGTTTTCTCGCTAACATGCCGACTGTCTCGTGTGAACGCTCTGCGCTCTCTTAGCAGGAGCATCTTTCAGTTAACCGAGACTGCAGAGCACTAGCACGCTCACGTTACTTACGAGTTTGCAACGTCGTTGGCACTGATGCCCCAGGCCATAAAAAAGGAGGCGAAGGCCCCAGTAACCACGATCCATCGGTAGTCCTCGAAGTTCCCCTCGATGCCGGGAACACTGGAGCCTACGTAATCAACGCCAGACATCTTGGGGGCTACGCAAAAGGAACCTTAGAAGACACCAGTGAGCCTGAGGATAGCCTTCCTTAAGTGCCTTAATCTAAAACTGATATATTTGTTATAAAGTATTTATACCTCGCCACATTAGTACATTACACATAGCATCACAACAGTTTGACAGCTTGACAGTTTGATCCCCCCCGCGCCCGCGCCCCACACTCCTGTGACAGGAGGTGTGTAGGATATGATTTCCCGCTCCCCAATGTTGTCATAGAGTTTCTTCCAGTCACGCTTACGTATTTCGCATCTTTCAGATCATGCTGTCAAACCGTTAAAAACGACAAAATTTACGGCGTTTGTCGTTTTCGGCTGAGCCCCAGAAGGGCAGGAGCCCCCAGTTCACTGGTAAAATGGGCAGAGAAAACAGACCGTTGATTTGGCCTGGAAAACATGTAGACCCTTAGGCTGTAAACCGTTGACTATAGAGTCTATTATAGGGTCAAAAAGTGTACATTAACCGGTTGTTACAGCATAGCAAGGGTCCACCTGTAGACTGTTAAATGGACCGTTGTTGGACAACCGTTGGTGATACAGTCTACAACAACAGTGGGTGTACCGTATATGTACACCATTGATTGCCTCCATTCAACAGTCGCACTTACTGTTATGTAACCCCTAATTGAGACTGTCACCTACTATTATTTGAAGCGATGGGAGAGATACGTCATATGCGCAGTTCCGCGCGACTTCCAACAGAGCGCGCTTGCTAGAGCAAATGAACGGGCGGCCGCACCCTTGTTGGCACTAAACCGTAGGATCAAGAGTCCAGCTAGCACAATAACGGTGTGTTTCGCTGGTTAATTGGAACAAGTACAAGTGGACCTAACGGTTTAGGGGAAACAAGGGCGCTCACGAGCATATACCGTTAGCACAAGGGTGTATATGCCATGTAAACGGTTGGGTTGGCCGGTCCATTTTAGCAGTGGTTGGTCGGCCCTTGCCCTTGACGGCAGACCTATGCAACGATAACTCTGGAAATCAGGGGACCCTGCTGGAAATGGTCGAACAAGTCCTTTGCAGCGTCGAGCGACGCGGAACATTGGCGGAGAGTGATCGCCACGGAGCAACAGGTGGCAAAGGAAGCGAGTTAGTTGCGAGACCGTTGGCTGACGTGTCAGGCTTCAGCGCGGTCAGACGGTCGGTCGGTCAGTCGGACGGACGGACAAATGGGTAACCCTGGGGGCTTCCGCCCCCTTGAAGAGGGGGCTCCGCCAAAAACAAATATGCAGCTACACAGCTGTCCTCGGGTAACTGCAGTGGACATAACAATTAAAATTCGCGCCGACCTGGAGCTAGGTCGGCTGCCATATTGCCCCCCCAGATTGGCCCTGAGCCCGAAATTGTCGTCCAAGCGGGCCCCTGCCCCCCCATGTCCCAAGCTACAGTCAGGGGGGCGTCTAAAAACGTTCGACCAAGTAGGAGGTGCCCAGGCCTCCAAAATTTTACTAATGCCGGTCTATTTTTTTCCTGAGAATGGGGCTATAACGGCATATGATTCATGGCTATGTTTTGAGCATTTTTCCAGGTCATTCTAAGCACATCCTGCTCGGTCAGAATGACCTGGTCATGTGGGTCAAGGGAGGTGCCTAAAACTCTAGAAGTGTTGCTCGTAGCTGAAAAGTAAGGCCATGGTCCAGGCCATAGCACTTGGACTGTATGCATGTATGTATGCTGCAGTCCAGGGGTAGGCCAAATAGACGAAAGGGAGTTACCCAACCGTGACAGGAAGGGGCGAAGGGCCAAAAAGAAAAAGCATTGATGAAATGAACCCCAAACAATCGTTTTACAGACAGGGCCCTGCGTTCGTGATACAGTAATAATTTAATTATACAATATATCTAGGGCTGTCAAGCTCCCTATCGTATGATATATTTATTTTTATTGTACGATATATCACGATATAACGTGCGATGATTGGAAATATCGAACGATATTGACACCCTGAAATATAACTGACTGCTGAAGCCTATGCCGGATGAACGGCTGATGAAGAACAGTTTCCACAGACTGGTGCACGAATGCATGTTACAGTCGTAACAGTTTTTTGGCAAAGCCATTCGAACTTAATCCTACTGCTGGCCGCTTGTTTGTGTCGGGATACCCACCTCCAGGGTGAAAGTCCATGGCACAACGTCAAAACAAAGTATGATGCAGCCGCTCATCGTTGTTAGGCTCAATTGCACTGCGACTGCGGCGATAAAACAGCGATAGGTAGTAAGGGACAGTTCAGCCTTCCCCAAGCCTCCAATCAACTTGAACTTGGTTACATGGCTCCACGCCTGCAGCCTGTCAAGGCTGCTCGCCGTTTCCGGCAGTAACATCAACATTCAAACATTGCTCTCGTATATGTCACATTTCGCAACACATAGCTAGCCCTCAAATATATATGACCCCCCCCTCCCGCCCGGATGTGTGGACTGTGGAGTGGGCTTGTCTTGGGTCAACAGTGTCACGTCTATGGTCTATGGCAGTGTCACGAGCCGGTAATTACTCTATAATTGATTGCCTCTTTGCCTCATTGCTTTATTGCTTGTACCCTGTGGTTTTTTAAGGTTTGAAGACCCCCCGGATGTTGTGAAGTGGGGTTGTCTTGGGTCAAAAATGGCCCGTCTGTGCCATACATGTAATGTTATGTAACGGAATGTCGTGTCATGTAATATCCTAATCCATCCGACGCGCTGAGTTTGCAAGCAATGCCTCCGCCATCCTGCCCCCCCCCCCCCATCTTTACCACAGGGGTGGGGTGGGGGGTGTGTGGGGGGTGGGGGGTGGGTGAGGCAGATTCGAACCGAAATGAACACCATCGTCTAACTTTGTAGAGATCATAGAGAGGATGAAGAATCCGGTTTTATTTCATAATTTGGCCCAGTAGAAAACAAGTCCTAGGCAGCGTCGCAAGCTAATCCATCCGACACACTGAGTTTGCAAGCAATGCCTTGGACATGGACTTGGATAAAATACTGCTTGAGTGGGCACCCATGATGTAAATCATACTTCCCTTATCCATGGCCATAGGATTTGCATCCTTCGCTGTTCTAGCCCTGGGCTGTGACACAGAGCGCCGACTGGGTTGAAGCTTCTTGGGCGGGGGGGGCCTCATGGAGCGGCAGCTGTTCCCCCCCCTCCCATTATGCAGCAGATCATCGACTAGCTGCTGTTTCTGGGAGGGGGGCGGCAGCGAGGCCGCGGGGTTGATGAGTGCGGAGCGGCCCCAGCCCCCAGCAGACGGCTCTGCCGTCTGGGGGGGGCTCCGCCCAACAGGGCGGAGCGGCCCCAGCCCCCCCCCACAGCAGGGGGTGCTGTGGGGGGCGCAGAGTCTGAGGGCATTTCCCCATCTGACAAGGCTTGCATGGGAATCGGCTGTTGGGAACGGGACCTGTGGGCTGTAGGTACAGTAGGAGAGATACACGGGGAGTTGGAAGCACTCTCCTCCTCATCAGAGCCCCCCCCTCGTCCGGCCCCCACGTCTGCAGGGGAGCTGGCGGGGGGGCGGATGGATGCATCTATGGACGCCAGGATGGCAGATCGACCCCATCGCTGAGCTGGCGGGGGCACTACAGCAGCATAACTACTATCATTCTCTATCTTGGCTCTGGCTTGGCCCCGCTCCTGCATCATCTGTACTTTCTGTTGACGCAGCTGATGGAGCTGTTGTAGTGCCACCAACTCCGGATCCAGCTCATCATTATTCACAGCACCGCTGTCTGCCAGGCTGTCATTGGTTTCGTCATCCACTGCATTGCTGTCTGCCAGTCTGGCGCCTGTGGTCTCTGTGGAGGGATTAACTTCTTGTGGGCGAAGAGCCCGGGAGGAAGAGGAGGACAACCTATCGCGTGACTGGCTCCGAGACTGAGACCGAGACTGAGCTACATTGTAGGGTGAGCTGGCGAGACGCTTGTCCACACTCCGAGGGGGGCCTTGTGGGGAGGAGGAGATGCGAGCTTGTTGCTGAGCTGTCACGTTCTCTAGGATGGATAGCTGCTGGACCTGAGGGTTTAGGGTTGGTAGTGGTGGTCCTGGTGGTGCTGGTGGTGCTGGTGGTGATTGGTGGTGGAAGTGGTGGTGAATGGTGATGGGTGGTGTGTGTGTGTGTGTGGAGTTGGGTGGTGGTGGTTTGGGGGGTGACAAAGGAGAGGGGGAAGGGAATAATGGTGGTGGTGATGGTGGTGAAGGTGAGGAAGGAGGAACAGGGGGGGGGGGGGGGGGAGGGGGCGTCTGGGTCTACTCTGCTTCCTCACCTGCGAGCGTCAGCTGTTGAATGGCACTCTCTAGTGGTGGTGGTGGCGAGGAGGAATCAGGAGGAACAGGGGTGGGGAGGGGTGGGGGGGAGGGGTGGGGGGGGGGGGGGTTCTCTGCTTCTCACCTGCCCATCGAGTGTTGAATGGGCACTTCTCTAGTGTGGTGGTGTGCGGCGGTGGTGGTGTGGTGTATGAGTGTGTGTGTGTGTGGGGGGGGGGCGAAGGAAGGGGGAGGGGATGATATGGTGGTGGTGGTGGTGAAGGTGCGGGGTAGTAAGGAGAAGGACCGGGGGGGGGGGGGGGGGGGGGTATACTCTGCTTCTTACCTGCGATCGCTAGCTGTTGATGGCACTCTCTAGTGGTGGTGGTTAGTGGTGGGTGTGTGTGTGTGTGGGGGGGGGGGGGGGGGGCAAAGGGGATGGGGAATGGGGATGATGGTGGTGATGGTGGTGAAGGTGAGGAGGAAAGGAGGAGGAACGGGGGGGGGGGGGGTCTACTCTACTTCTCACGCCTGCGAGCGTAGCCGTTGAATTGGCACTCATGTAAGTGGTGGTGGTAGTGTGGTTGTGGTGGCAAGGAGAAGGAGGAGGAAACAGGGGTGGGAGGGTGGGTTGGAGGGTGGTGGTGTGGTGGGCTCACTCTGCCCTTCTCACCTGCTATCTGTGCCTGTTCGAATGGCAAATCTGTACGTGGGTGGTAGTGTCGGTTGGTGGTTGTGTCTGGGTGTGTGGGGGGGGGGGGAGGGGAGGGGGGGGGTAAGGAGAGGGGAGGGGATGATGGTGGTGGTGGTGGTGAAGGTGAGGAGTGAAGGAGGGAAGAAAGGCGGAGGGGGGGGGGGGGCGGGGGGGGGGGTATACTCTGCTGTTACCTGCGATCGTAGCTGTTGAATAGCACTCTCTAAGGAGCTTTCGTTGACTCGTCCAGGGACGCGCCCCAGACCATGACAAGTTATAATATCTGTGGGGGGTTTGAAACGCCAGAGCTTTATAAGTAGTGGCTCTTCGAGGAGATGATTGTGTATTGTGTACATTAGTATAGTCCGTTTGGGTAGGTGAATGTGTAAAGGTGCTACTGTTCAATGTATGTTAAGATGCAGTCTATGTAGTGTGTGTGTATTGTGCATGCTTTTATGTGTATGTTGTTGTGTGCATTGTTGTTCGGTGTGTATGGTGTTGTGGTGTTATGAGATGTTGTGCATGTGTAGTGAAGATTCTATGTATATTGTATCTGCACATGCATTTGTGTTTATTTAAGGTTGCATATGTATGTGTGATGTAATATGTGTGAGTATGTGCATGTCATGCGGTACTGTTTGTATGTTCTATGTCAGACATGTGTTTTTGTGAGTTGATACGTGTATGTGCCTGTGTGTATGTGTCCGTGTGTAGTTGTCATGTTTAAATATTGTTTATCATGCGTGTGTGGGGGTATTTTGTAATGTGTGTTGTTATGCCGTGTCGGTGTATTATGTACAATGTTAAGTGTTTGTGCAAGTGTCCTGTGCGGTTTCTGTGTATACGTGTGTGTCCTGTGTCTGAGTACGTATTATTGTGCCCCCCCCCTCCCGCTCACCCCCCCCCGCCCCCCCACTCACGAACTCACCCACTCAACCCATCTCACATACTATCTGAGAGGTTGACATGCCACGACCTCGCCCGTCGAGCCCGGCCCGGCCTCCGCGAGGATAGGGGGCTTTGGCAATGCGCCCCCCTCGCCCGCTGCGTACCAACCTATCACACACTCACCCCCCCCCCCCCCCACACACACACACACACTCAAACACACTCACCCTCTACCGTTCTACCGCTGGTTAACACTGCCAACGGCTTGCGCCGAGCCCGGTGCCGGTCTCCGCCGAGGACGCCTTGGCATGCGCCCCCCCGCCGCTGCTACTTGCAACCACACCACACCCCAACAGCTGTGTGATTGGACCTCACTCCAGTTCAGGCCCTCTCCTACGATTGCGTGAAGCCCAGAATAAATCAAGGAGACCCACTGTGGGGGGCCCTCGCACGGCAGCTGTGTTACTGCTTGATTGGGCGGGTACTTGAGGGTGGCGGGGGTCACCGGGGATGTGAGGAGGGCGTTAAAGTGGTAGGCGGAGGTTAGTAGATGGTGGAGAAGGCTAGGTGGTGGTCCGGAGGTGGTTAGAAGATTAGAGTTAGGAGGTTAGGAGGTAGGAGGTTAGGAGTTTAAGGAGATAGGAAGAGGTTAAGGAGATGGTTAGTGAGGTAGGTGAGGTTTAAGGAGGTTAGGAGGATTAAGGAGTGTAGGAGGTAGGAAGAGGTTTAGGAGGAGTGTTAGGAGGAGGTTGGAGGTGTTAGATTTATGGAAGAGGTTAGGAGGAGGGTTAGAAGGAGCAGGAAGGAAGCGTTAGGACGGTTAGGAGGTAGGAAGAGGTTAGGAGGAGGTTAAGAGGTTAGGAAGGTTAGGATGTTTAGGAAGAGTTAGGAGGAGGTTTAGGAGGAGGTTGGAGGTTAGGAGGTTAGGTTGTGTAGGAGGTTAGGCAGGTTTAGAGGTAGGAGGAGGTTAAAGGAGATTAGAGTTAGGGGTTAGGAGGTTAGGAGGAGTTAACGGAGGATAGGAGGTTAGGATGGAGGTTCAGGAGGAAGGTTAGGAGGAAGGTTAGGAGGAGGTTTAGGAGGTACGGAGGCTTAAGGAGTTAGGAAGGAGGTTAGGAGTTTAGGAGGTTAGGAGGAGGTTTATGGAGGAGGTTAGGAGTGGAGGAGTGTAGAGAGGTTAGAAGTAGGAGGTTATGAGGAGGTTAGGAGTTAGGAGGTTGGAACGGAGGTAGGAGGTTAGGCAGGTTTAGGAATTAGGTTACTAAGTCTACAGCGGGGCTACCCCCTGGGGGCTACCCATCCCTCATTCCATTCCCCACGGATTCCCTTGGTCCTATACGGTCCAATCCAACACAAGGGCGGTCCACGCCCTTGTGTTTGTATTGACGAAGGACCCACCAAACTACCAGTACCCACCACACACCACACACACTATCCCCCCACCTCCTCCTAATCTTAGAATAGATGCTTTTGTTCACTTCTCTACTTTAGGGTTACAGATGCTTATTCCTAATGTTCTACTTTTGTTTTTTTTCATTACTGATGTGGCTGAACGCAATTAAAATTGTGTAACACTGTCTTACATGATAAGTTTTTGAAGGTTCAATGAATAGCTGCAGATTCTCATTATTTGGTGGTGGTAATAGTAGTGGTGGAGTAAGCCCCGCATTCCGGACTCGGAGTGGCTCAATGGTGAGTTGTCTCGACCTTCGTCAAAGGGGATGCGGGTTCGAACCCCGTCGGGAAGCGTTTCGGTTCTCACGGTGGCCGTCAACCGTTTATTGAAGAACGTGAACTGGTGTTCAGCCCCTCGTTGCCAACCGACAAGGGAGCTTACGATCCGTTCGAAAAAACCAACGTTCTTTAGTAGGGCAATCTGTCCCCGTTTTTTGTATGGGATGTGTTGTTGTTCGTTGTTGTTGTTATTGGTGGTGGTGGTAGAGCGTCCATAACTTCTCCCTCCCTGCGATAGAATTCTTTCCACCTCCGACCCCACCCACCCAGCAACAAACAAACCATCAACTTACCCCCCCTCCCAACCAAAATCACAACTACCACCACCACCAACCCAACATAATAAGATAAAAATCTGTTGCTTGTTCATTGACGTCACCCAATCTGTGGACGTAGTCCGGTACGAGGATGGTTAGAGGCCAACCTAAATTCTCTCTCATCCCCCTTCAATACACACTGCCGCACCCCCACCCCTCCAATAATACCGGTAATTGCCCGGATTACCATTCTCCTCAACCCCCCTTGCGTACACACCCCCACTCCCACCCCCTCCAAATACGTCAATGCCAGTAATACCATGTCTCCTCAACCCCTTCGTACACACCTCCCACCCACCCCCTCCAAATTACAGTATCCGCGGTAATTACCATTCTCCTCACCCCCTTGCGTACCCACCCCCGACCCCCAACCCCTCCATAATACCCGGCTAATCCGTAATACCTATTCCCTCACCTCTCCCCTGCCGCCGTACCCACCCCCACCCCACCCCCTCCAAATACCTTGTAATACAAAGTTGCTGTTTTGCTGCATTCACAAATACCACATAAGTATTCGTACAAAGGAGGCCCCATTCTCTTCCTCCCCTGCGACCATTTTACCCCCACCCCCACCCAACTCAGACTATCACCCCCACCCCACCCCACAACCCCAATACCGGTAATACAAAAATGCTTGTTGTTGCAGTTTCACATAAACCAACTTGAAAGTAATTGGTAACAAGGTGGTGTAGAAGGCACCAATTAATCCTCACCCCTTGCGGATCATTTCACCATCCCCACCCCCACCACCAACTACACTTCCCCCACCACCCCCTACGTCACCACAAATACTGTACTCAAAAATCTGGTGTTTGTTCATTCACAGTACTACCTGGATAATTATGTACGAGGTGGTGTGAGGCGCCATCTCCTCACTCCCCATTCAAACTCATTGACTGCTACTGACTCCCACTGGGACGAAGGGCGACTTTCTCGGTTGGCTTGGCCCAACGGAAGGCTCCACCCGGTTTCCTGTGTGGTGAGCGGAGGGTGAATCTGAGATGGCTGACATTGGGTTGCTGCCTTTGCGGCCCCACGGGCGCTCCACCCGGCGTGCTGTGGTTGAGGGAGGTGTGGATAGAAGTCGGATAAATCCCTCTTGCCTATTCACCCCAGAAATTCCCCCCAATCGTGTAACACTGTTATCACTCAGAGATAAGCCTAAGCCAAGCCCCCTGGTCAATAGCCACAGAATCAAAGGCAGTGCCCGTGGCGTCTCCGTCTAAACTTGTGGCACACCGTCTTTACCCAGACAGAAGGTGTGGAGATAGAAAGAGCAAGGAGAGAAAGCAGGAGAGATAGACAGCTAAGCTGCGATCCAAGCCCCACTGGGATATGCGATAATAGCCACCCCCCCCCCTCTCGCTTATCCCCCCCCCCCCCCCCCATTCGGTAACACTGTTCAAACCAGAAGAATAAGCTGAGCCCAGCCCCTGGGCATACCAGCACGAAAATCAAAGGCAGTGCCCTCTGCGCTCTCCGTCTATGAGCGTCCAAGGCCCTCGTCCTCCCTCTACCACATGCATCCCCCCCGTGCCGCTGCCCTGTAACGTTGCCTAGAGACCCCGCAGGGGGGATGCCGATGCAGTACTGTGCACCGCAAGCTTTCAATCCTCTAGCTCAAGTGCGAAATTGCACGTCCCATCTCCAAGACTCGTCGAGTCTCGATTCTTAACTCCTCTTGAAGCTTCGGTGGCCACTTTGCAGTCGCCCTGTGGTGTGGGGGTGGGGGCGGGGTGGGTGGGGTGGGTTGGGGGGATTGTGTAATGTGTGTGGGGTGGGGGGGGGGTGGAGGGTTCGGGGGAGGGAGGGGTCAGGTGTGTGTGTGTGTGTTGTGGGGGGGGGGGGATGTGCTTGTTGACATTAAAGTGGACTGAATTGCACGTTCCATCTCCAGAGCTCGACGAAGTTCGATTCCATATTGCAAACAACTCGGGACCCACTTGCAGGATCGCCCCTTGGTGTAGTGGTGGGGGTGGGGGTGGGGGTGGGGGGGTGGAGGGGTGGGTGGAGGGGGGTGGGGGGTGAGGGGGGTGGGGTGGTGGGGGGGGGGTGTTGCAGTCGTGCCCTTGTTGCGGTGTGGTGAGGGGTCGGGTTGGGGTTGGGGTGCGGGGGGAGTGTTTGTCAGTGTGTGCTGCCGTGTCAGGGTGTGGTGTGCGTGCTGGGGTCGTGGGCGAGTGCTGTCTGTTGTCTGCTCTGCGAGCCTGTCGTGTTGGTTGTGTGGTCTGTGGGGGGGGATTGTGTGTGATAATAAGTGAATATTGCATCCCACCTCACTAGCTTACAAGTTCGATGAAAAATCCTCCTGACTCGGGAGCCAC
>JAJSRW010000061.1:0-36875 GCA_022414725.1 Microglena sp. YARC
GGATAGGTAGTACTTCGGTACGCGTATAGGTAGGTTTTTAGTTGTTAGGTAAGGTAGGTGGTACACGGTAGGGGTAGCAGAGTGTATCCGTGCATAGGTAGGTAGGTTTAGGAGGTAGGGTAGGATAGGGGGTACTAAAGAGGTATGTGCATGTGTTATAATATGGGGTATGCTTTGTTAATTCAGAGGCATACTGCCACAATAGGCTTAAATGGCCTTTGCCAACCATTTCAATAACAGGGCGAAACTGGTAGTTTGAAAAACAGCGACTGTTGATAACACCCTGAGCCCTCCTGCCTCTGGTCTAGGCTCGGTCCCTGAACTTGACTGATAGTCAAGAATTATTCGTTGATTGTGTGAGTTACCGGGCAAGATCCCTTGCGCCCAGGTGGCTACCCCATAGTAGACTGTAACACTCACACAATGCACGCACAACAACTTCCCTGAACAGGTTCAGAGTTGGGGAATGAGATCTGGAGATATCGCCCTAGACCTGGCCTCTGGGTTTTAGTGCGGCCCTCTCCTAATCTTGCGCAGAGCTAAGGTCATCTCTTCAGCTCCAACCAGGCATAATTAGAGCGCGGAACATGGCTCCTGCAGGATTAGTGTGACATTGTTTTGTGATGATGTGTGTACATCGTATCGTCATGTATGGTATGTATGTATGTATATATAGTATGTATGTATGCATGATATGTATAGTATGTATGTATTGTATGTATGTATGTATGCATGTAGTATGTATGTATTGATAGTGTATGTATGTATTGTATGTATGTATGTATGCGCCATGTATAGTAATGTATGTATGGTATGTATGTATAGTTATGATGTATGTATGTATGTAATTGTATGTATGTGATGTATGTATGTATGTATGCATGATTCATGTATGTATGTATGTATGTATGTATGTCATGTATGTATTGTAGAGAGATTGTATGTATGTATGTATGCATGGGATGTATGTATGTATGTATGTAATGCATGCATGCATGCATGCATGCATGCATGTAGTGTATGTATGTATGTATGTAATGTATGTATTGTATGCATGTATGTATGTATGTATAGAGGGGAACATGGCTCTGCAGGATGTGTGGGCATTTATAATTACGTACATGGTATTTAGTGTGCAGTCCTGGAAGCAGATGCTTGACATATCTCCTGTCTGTCTGTCTGTCTGTCTGTCTGTCTGTCTGTCTGTCGGGGTCTGTCTGTCTGTCCTGTCTGTTTAAGTCCAGGGGGTAGCCTAATAAGGCTTAAAGGACCTGCCGCAACCTCAAACAATCAATATAATTATTAGTATATATAGGAGGGGCAATTCATCACAATGCTATGACCTGGTCCCCAAACAATCACAAGAACGCGACGGAGGACCTAAGATCTTCAAATATAATTGAACTCAGTCAGGTTGGGAGAGATGATGAATCAATTTCTCCTTGCTTGACCTACTTACTGGGGATACACAAGATACATAAGTGTATACTATTCGGATAGGCTAGCAAAACATTACTATAAGGTATGTATATATATTATATATATATATATATATATAACATACCTTGTATATAGGGACATAGGTATGTATTATATTATAGTATACATACCTTGTATACATATATATATTATATAGTATATATATATATATATATTATATATATATATATATAATATAATTGTGACCTACTATAACCAGGAACTACACCCAACCCCCCCTTTTTGGGGTGCCCCTCCAAAAAACATCGTGCTATGTCAACTCGCAAAGAAGGCTCATAGGAACCTTCCAGCGTGGCATATAGCTACCAGCAGTTAGCAATGGTCTGGGTAGGGCGGCGTGAAGAAAAAGGTTACGGGGGGCGGGGGGGAAGCAGTTGATGGCTTAAGCGCTGGATTGAGTTTTGAGGGTTTGATGGTATGAGGGTTTGAGGGTTTGATGGCTGGATGGGGTTTGAGGGTTTCAGGGTTTTGACGGCGGGTGGGTTTGAGGGTTTTTGAGGTTTGGTATAATCTATGGGGTCTAGGGCGTCTGGGGTTCGTGAGATAGGGTTCAGGTCACTTTAGCTTTGAGCTGCAGTGGGACTTTAGAATAATGTTGAGAGGAAGGGGGATAGAGAGACAGAGGAGAGAAGAGAAAGAAGAAATTAGATTTAAGGAAAGAAACGCAGAGAAGAGAAAGAGAAAGAGAGAAAGAGAGAAGAGAGAAAGAGAAGAGAAAGAGAAAGAGAAAAAGAAAGAGAAAGAGAAAGAGAATAGAGTGAATAAGCAAATACGGCATACCTGAAAAACGAATGAGGCAGGTTGGGCTCGGGCACTTTCCCATCAGCTTCAGCTTTCAAGCCCACGAGCAAGGTTTGAACATGAAGAGCTGCCTTGCCCTGTAGTTCCATCATTTTCTTTTTACGGAGTTACACAGCCTGGCGCCCAGCAGTACAGTTCATGAGGTCCAAGTAGACAACCGCAGAAGGGAGGCAGTCCTGAGGGGTGGAGTGAAGAGGAAAGAGGGGGGCATTCGGGTGGAGGGGGGTGGGGTGGTTCTCCTATAGGTAATCCTTAATGTTATTGTTCCTCCATCTGTCAATCCTGTTGTCTCTCTTCCCATGATAGTGTACGTCACATCCCAGGGAGGGACATGGCTCCTGCAGGATGCGTGACATGCATGTATATTACAATCCAAGGGAAGCAGGATGTCTGTCTGTCTGTCTGTCTCTGTCTGTCTGTCTGTCTGTCTGTCTGCCTATCTGTCTGCCTGTCTGTCTGTCTGTCTGTCTGTCTGTCTGTCTGTCTGTCTGTCTCTGTCTGTCTGTCTGTCTGTCTGTCTGTCTGTCTGTCTGCTTGTCTGTCTGTCTGTCTGTCTGTCTGTCTGTCTGTCTGTCTGTCTCTGTCTGTCTGTCTGTCTTTCTGTCTTTCTGTCTGTCTGTCTGTCTGTCTCTGTCTGTCTGTCTGTCTGTCTGTCTGTCTGTCTGTCTGTCTGTCTCTGTCTGTCTGTCTGCTTGTCTGTCTGTCTGTCTGTCTGTCTGTCTGTCTGTCTGTCTGTCTCTGTCTGTCTGTCTGTCTGTCTGTCTGTCTGTCTGTCTGTCTGTCTGTCTGTCTGTCTGTCTGTCTGTCTATCTGCCTGTCTGTCTGTTACAGTCCAGTGGGTAGCCAATTAGGCTACAGGGACGTACCAAACCTAAATTAAACAAGACAATTCTAGACTAACAGGAGGGGCTATATTACTGAGGGGCTATATTAAGGGGTTTAGGGTACCCTCCCTTACTAAGGGACTAGGGGCTATATAACTAGGGAACGGCAACTAACATAACTGTAAGAAAACGTAATATTAGCTTATATTATTATAGTGTCACAATAATATTAGTTTTTCAAATAAATTCAAAGTTCTGGTGAGACGGCTCGTCCCACTAATACTATATAATATTACATAATAATATTTGTTCACGAATATTTTATAACATAGCCAACCCCTATATACAAGTACATAACCAGCTATTTTATATCAAGTCCTCAACAAATCACAAGGACATGCCAGAGGACCAGAGATCAATACATTGTAGAATAGTATATTACATCATTTTGCACAAGCGCCTTATAGCGTTTACAGTTATGATGGCCACCCGTGCTTCAAAAAGGCAGTGAATCTCGAAGTGTCACGTGGTGTCTCGAGGTAGGGTCGAGGTGGGTCAAGGGATTTCCCCAAACCCTATATTCAACACGGGTGGCCATCACAATTGCAAAACGCTATGACCCGTGATATACATACGTCATAAGCTGTGTAATACAGGCGTTACAAGCTGTGCAATACACTTGTTTATAAAATGTGCAATAAACAAGTTATAAGCTGTGAAATACAGACGTTATCAGCTGTGCAATACACTATAGTTATAAGCTGTGAAATACAGACGCTACAAGCTGTGCAATACACTTGATAAAAGCTGTGCAATACAGACACAACGTTATAAACTGTGTAATACAGGCATTACAAGCTGTGCAATACACTAGTTATAAAATGTGCAATAAACAAGTTAGAAGCTGTGAAATACAGACGCTATAAGCTGTGCAATACACTGGTTGAAAGCTGTGCAATACAGACGCAACGTTATAAATTGTGAAATACAGGCATTATAACCTGCAGACAACAGATGAAATAAGCTGTGAAATACAGACGTTAGAAGCTGTGAAATACAGAAGGTACAACCTGTGAAATACAAACGTTACAGCCTGTGAAATACAGACCCAACAGCATTAAATGTGGAATACAGAAATCAAACTGGGCTCGTTTGTGTGCGTACATTAGAGTAATGTACTCTTGTAGAGTTACGTACACATGAGCCCATGTGTGTGCGTACATTATGGTAATGTGCACAAGTAGAGTTACGTACACATAAGCCCATGTGTGTGCGTACGTTAGAGTAATGCACACATGTAAAGTTATGTACACATGGGCTCGTGCGTGTGCGTACGTTAGAGTAATGCACACATGTAGAGTTACGTACACATGGGCTCGTGTGTGTGCGTACGTTAGAGTAATGCACACATGTAGAGTTACGTATACATGGGCTCGTGTGTGTGCGTACGTTAGAGTAATGTACACAAGTAGAGTTACGTACACATGAGCCCATGTGTGTGCGTACATTAGAGTAATGTACACATGTAGAGTTATGTACACATGGGCTCGTGTGTGTGCGTACGTTAGAGTACACACGTATGTTAAGGGACCGGCATATCATATGATGTTGGCCAAAGGCGAGTATGATTTTTGTATGATATCATACAAATTGCATCATATGATATCGTATATAAATGGTAACTTTAGCCTAGTAAGACTGCCGGCATCATATGCTATCATATGATGACATGATATCATATGATGTAATATTGTCCCGTTCCCCATGTATGTTAGGGGTGCCCCATGTCCGCATTCAAAAGAGGCCAGGGCTTACCAATACAAGCACCTCCGGCGCATACCTGCATTGTTTGGTGCACCTTGGATTTGCTTTACCTTGCTTGCCACCTGCCCATCCCCATGAATGTTAGGGGTTGCCCATTTCCGCACTCAAAAAAGGCCAGGGCTTGCCAATACAAGCATATCCGGCGCATACCTGCTTTGTTTGGTGCAACCTGGATTTGTCTTACCTTGCTTGCTACCTGCCCGTCCCCATGTATGTTAATGGTGCCCCATGTCCGCAGTCAACCTAGGCCAGGGCTTACCAATACAAGCACCTCCCGCGCATACCTGCATTGTTTGGTGCACCTTGGATTTGTCTTACCTTGCTTGCCACCTGCCCATCCCCATGTATGTTAATGGTGCCCCATGTCCGCACTCAAAAAAGGCCAGGGCTTGCCAATACAAGCACATCCGGCGCATACCTGCATTGTTTGGTGCAACTTGGATTTGTCTTATCTTGCTTGCAACCTGCTCTTCCTAATGTATGTTTGTTACAGTCCATGGGTAGCCAAATAGGCTACAGGGACTTGCCCATCAGCCCCTCTCCGATCATTCGAGCTGTTACAGCGGGGGGCGCAGCCCTCCCGTGACCCTAGGGTGATGTCATTCTCCTCCCAGATACACCTTTAGTGCCTAGCGTACTGCCCAGATGGCTACAGGGACTTGCCCACAGTGAGGTAGCCTACTTGGCTACTCCTTGACAGTCAAATACATACATACACATTAAATAACAGGTTGCAAGCAAGATAAGGCAAAGCAACATGCATGACTGCAACGCACATAACAATACACACATACAGCAGCCTTAAACGTGGAAGACAGACATCAAGCAATACTCAATCACCCATTGGTGGATGGCCCCAGTGCAAGCAAACGGTCTGGCTCCCTCCACCTCACGCCTCGTAATAAGGCGTACTATTTATCTACATTTATTATTATTATTTATATTTATTTATTCTTATTATTATTTATATTAATTCTTATTATTATTTGTATTTATTTATTTATTTATTTAGCTCTATTTATTTATATACATAAGCAATACTCAACTGGAGGAGATTCTCAATGGAGGTCTTGCCCATCAGCCCCTCTTCGATCATTCGAGCTGTTACAGCGGGGGGCGCAGCCCTCCCGTGACTCGAGGGTGTGGTCGTTCTCCTCCCAGATACACCTGTAGTGCCTAGCGTACTGCCCAGATGGGTCACGTGGGACGGCAGTAGGTGACCACCTCCAGTAGACAGGCTGGCATTGGCACTTGCCGGCCTGGCAGAGTGGCTCTGGAGGGTAAACGCGGGTGAAGTTGATGAGAGCTGCCTCACATGTGTGCTGCATCCGCCCTCCTTCTCTGGACCCCTGCCTGCAGTACTGCCGCTCAGTCCAGCTCTTCTGTCCATTGCTGCTCCCCCTTCCCCTTCCAAGGCCCCATAACCTGTAGGGGCATGTCTGCTGGTGCCCCATCCCTTCTTCTCTGCTTCATACCCAGCTTGGGGGTTAGGGTGTGCTTGGTCTTGATCAGAGTACTGGTCAGGGTACTGACCAGTGTACTGGCTAGGGTGTGCTTGGTCTTGATCAGGGTACTGGTCAGGGTACTGACCAGTGTACTGGTCAGGGTAATGGTCAGGGTAATGATCAGTGTGCTGGTCAGTGTAGTGGTTATGGTACTGGTCAGGGTCCTGGTCAGGGTACTGACCTGGGCACTGGTCAGGGTGCTGCTCAGTGTACTGCCCAGTGTACTGGTCAGGGTGCTGCTCAGGGTACTGGTCAGGGTGGTAGCCAGGGTACTGGTTATGGTACTGATCAGTGTGTTGGTCAGTGTAATGGTTATGGTACTGGTCAGGGTACTGGTTATGGTACTGATCAGTGGGCTGGTCAGTGTACTGGTCAGGGTACTGACCGGGGTATTGGTTAGGGTACTGATCTGGGTGCTGGTCAGGGAACTGGTTAGGGTACTGATAGGGATACAGGTTCGGGTACTGGTCAGGTTGCTGGTCAGGGAACTGGTTAGGGTACTGATCGGGATACTGGTTCGGGTCCTGGTCAGGTTGCTGCCAGTCATTAGGTTCATACTGTGCGGCATCTAGCTGGCCTGCAGTCTCTGCGCCATAGGGTTCAGAAGCATACGGTGATGGATACATCTGAGCTGTGGCATCAGCACCAAGAGCACCCATGGAATAGGGTGAAGCGTCGTAGGCTGGAGCACCATAGGGGTGGGGGTGATTCGGCACTACAGCATCAAAGTACATTGGCTGAGGCGGGATGAAGAGTGTGGGTGGTGGTAGCGCTGATGCTGATGCTGATCCTGGGAAGTTTGTGGGTGGGTGGCTCGTGGCATGTGTGGGTAGATCTGAGAAATGGGCTATTGGCACTAAACCACTGGCGGGGATGGCCCAGTTAGGGTCGTGGTAGTCCAGGGGGTCATGGTTTCTATAAGGTGGCATGGCTGCTATGAGGTGTGCGTGTTTGGTGTGCTTTGGGGAGAAGAGGGTGGTCTGAGTGTCCCGCGTGTGATTGTGTGGTGGTTGTGGTGGTTGCCGTGGAGCGGGGGGAGCGGTGAGGAGAAGCGGTCTCTGGTGTGTGTGTGTGTGTGTTGGTGTGAGAGTGAGTGTGCAACTTCAGCCTGGTGGTCGCGCTACAACTGGTTGGAGGTAGAAATGCTGCTAATTGGTATTGGCAGCAGGGCTAGATCATAGGGAGGTTGAGGGGAAAGCTGGATATGAGTGCATGTGCTCCAGGTGTTGGCTCTACGAGTAAAAGGGACCTAGGCAAATGTGGAGCACGACTGTAGACCCAATCCTAGGGATCTGGGTTTGCCAGGCATGGAGGTTGGGGTGTGCATGCATCTGGGTGGGCATGCCTCGAGCTTTAGCTAAAAGGGGAGCTGAGATTCGACGCCCGTTTCGACCGGATCGACCCATGCAGTGGCAGGTGCAAGGCGAAGGAGAAGTTGAAATAGGAGTAGGAGAAAGCGCGCCTTCGAGCATGCACTCCATGCGCACTGAAAAGGCCCAGAAGAGGGTCGGATGTTCGGCGCTGTTACGTGTTGAATGGAGCCATGAAGTACCCTGCGCGAAGAGGGTGGGGAGGCGATGACTGAGAGCCAGGCAGGGAAAGAGAAGAATAATAGGAACGGTAGGGTAAGCGGTGGCTTGGCCTTGTTGCAGGATCCGGCCAAGGATTCACTCACCGGATTCACTCCCAGAATCCAGCGCCCGTATCCACCTTGGGAGTCCCCGATCCCACAGCCACAGCCACCGATACAACAGTAACCGACATCGACAACACGATCAAAGCCACCGATACCATGGTAACAGACATCCGAATTCACCGTGGCAGCCCACACTGCCCAGGCCACAGCCACTGATCCCTCTACGATAGCCACCGACACCACGATGAGAAACACCGACACCACGATGCAAGCCACCGATACCACGTTTACTAACACACGCCAACAACTACCCAGACTTACCCCTGGTTTCTGTAACTTGCAAATTGTTGAAGTCTTGAAGAAAAAACATTCAATTGCATCAATGGCAACATCATTTTTGATAGCATCCCATGCATATGGTATGTTCAAAGCGAAATACCCACACGATTGCTTCCTAAACTGTGCTGATAATAATGCTTGCTTGCTGGCCAGATGTCACGTTGGGTAAAAACACGCTTCTAGAATAATGCTAGTCGCCATGTGTGTGTGTGTGTGTGTGTGTGTGTGTGTGTGTGTGTGTGTGTGTGTGGGTGGGTGGGTGGGTGGGTGTGGGTGTGGGTGTGGGTGGGTGGGTGGGGGGGGGGGGGTCTATATTTGATTTCTTTAGCTAGCTCATGCTTTTTGCCTAAACTTTATTTATCGACAGTGCTCGATGCCCCTGTCTGGGGTTTGAGTAGATGAAGACATCACGGTCTGCGCGATATTGCTTACATACTTCTATGTATTGTACTAGCATTGAGCGGGAAGACCCCCGTGGCCACCTGGGCGACAGGTCAGCAAGATATGAAACCAAAAGCCCAACTGCCTAGGCCAAAAGCGGCTAAACCCCTGACTGACATGGAACTTTAAATATATAGACTTGACCTATAAACTCATAACCTAGTCAATGGGCTGCAGCTGCCTTGGTACCCGTACCCAAATCCGAAGGCAGTGTTTATAACAAGGACAACTATCGAGGTATTGCGGTGAGCAACTCCATAGGAAAGGTCTTCTCACTCTGCATGCTACATAGACAAGATGATTGGGCAGAAGAATTCAACCTCAGAGCCGCTGGCCTGTATAGATTTAGAAGGGGGGTACTGCAGATGCGTCATTCATTCTTAACCATATTGTAGATAAATACAGAGAGAAGAAAAAACTACTCTTTGTGGCTTTTGTCGATTTCAAGAAGGCTTCTGATTGGGTCAACAGAGACTTGCTATGGGATTGCTTAGCAAGGCTAGGAATCAAAGACCCCTATCTTAGTATTCTTAAGTCCATGTATAATCATGTTGTTTTACAAGTTCGCCTACATGGGACATTGGATCCTCCTTTCCATCCCTTGTAGGAGTTAAACAAGGGGACCCCCTATCTAAAACTGAGGTTGTCGTTTTCAACAAGCAATTCTGTGATGAGGCCCGCATGGACCCAGATTACAAATTTGTCTATGATGGAGCACAGCTTTCTACAAAGTTATATTTTATCTACCTGGGATCCCACTTAGTGGATAGTGACTCAAGCAGTCGTGCAAAAGCTGCCTTTTCTAGGATGCTCACTAAGGCCCAAAAGGCACACCACATGCTCCGTAGCAGGGTACTTCAAATGGCCAAATTGACCAGCGCTTTAGCGCACTTGAAAACAAAAAACTGCGCTTTGTAGTGCAAAAAGCGCAGAAATTGCTTGCTGCGCCCACAGGAGGTTGCAAAATGTATCGAATCCATCTAGGGGTTGAATCCTCCTTAGTTAGGGGATGTTACCTATTTGGCAGGGACTAGCTTTCCAATACCTGAATTGTCAGAGGCTCTGGCCTACCAATACCTGCATAACCTGTAAAAAGCCCAAGAGCTGGCCCATTCATGGGCTTGAACTTCGTGACCAAGGGCACACCATATTTATGGGCTGGTTCAAAGCGTTTGTATGAGCAAGTGCAAGTGAAAGGAAAATATCAGCAACGGGACCCTCGTCTCGCTATGCTCAGCGGCTGTGACTATTTATTGGCTTGGCTTCAATTCTGAAATTTCACCCGTCTCGAATCCCACGACTACCATGGCCGTCACATGGTCTGAAACTGGCAACATGTCAAGTGTCATCCTGTCCCAGCTGAGTCCCCCTGCATGTGGTGAACTGGTGACCGATGCCTGAGCCTGCAGCCTGCGAAACGTTGATTATCGGACGTGACAGATACTCCAGTCAGTCCATAAACCTTAACCAGACGTCAGATGTCGATGGCCAAATTCGCCCAGAAACATAAATATCGGTGAAATGCCAATGAATCGCCCTTAGCTTAACGCTGATCACTAAGTGTATCACTAAAATATCCAAGAATATCACTCATTATATTGAAATTGTTACATTGTTTTTTTAGGTTTCCATTCCGTAGGAGACCCAAAAATAGAGAATACGGCTTTGCGGAGTCAAAGCTGGGTGTTCTTTTGTAAAAGGCGAAAGAATATAGCGTCAACAGTGTTGACCCCGCCGCTATACTCATTATATCAATATGTATGTGTGTATGTACGTTACGTTCCAGGGCTAGGCAAAATGGGCTACAGGGACTTGCCCAACCGTGACAGGAAGGGCTACAAAGAAGAAGCATTGATGAACTAACCCCCAGACAATCGTTTCAAGGGACCTAAGTTCGTGCTACAGTTATAATTTAATTCTACTCAAGCAGCTTCTGAATGTACTCCATGCAGGCCAAGTAACGCATTTCCATCGTTCGCTAGATGGTTAACAACTTGGCGCCATCGCATTGAAAGGGCTCGGAAACATAACAACCTTCCCAGAGGCCCTGATATAGAAGCTATCGTGTAGAAGCTCTTCTATACTGGGAGCACATCGAATGGCTCTGTGGTAGTGCTCCTTGGACGAGGAAGGTGCCGGGTTCGAATCCCCACGGATGCGCTTTAGTGTTCGCGGTCGCTGTCAACTGCCATGGTAGCTTTGCCCAGATAAAGTACCAGCCTGTTCCCTACCGTCGCAAGACGGGGCTCCCATAATACACGCCCCACTTGGCGTTATCATTAAGGGGAGCATAGATCATTCCACTACTTGTCATAGGCAGGCCGTAGTTACCCCAGGACAAGCCCCCATCTACATTTATATCACATGGGATGATAATTTAGTTGTGTGATTCTAATCGCATTTTGAATACATAAGTATAAGGTATTTCCATCCTTCAAAGGAATCAGGATTCATGACCAGCTGTACGCTGGAGTCTGTATCGACCAATTCAGGTGCAATTTTCAATTTATCAAACATATTTCTTCTAGATAGAAGGGTTACAATGCCCTTCATACTCTGACGATATTGTCAGAGTATGTAGGGCATTCTAACTTGAAATACATTTCGTCTTCTACCACTCTTCAACCATCAACCACCACATCACAGCAACTGCAAATTCTACCAGAACCAGAGGTACTCCTATCTGATTCAACATTCAACTTGTAAGCTTGAAGACGAAGCTCTTGCCATGCATTTAATATCATCCCAATCACCGGTATTTGATAAGTTGGTGTAAGTGCAACTATAGCGTATACCCACTAACATGATCCAAGTCGCATCAGTAATAGATGTTATACCAACTCCTTGGTTATCACCAAATTTCCTGGGGTTCACTCTACTGCATTATCATCAAGTTTCCTGGGGCTCACTCTGCTCCGTTATCATCAAGTTTCCTGGGGATCACTAGAAAAACGTTTACCACTGAGTATATCACGAAAAATGGTACTCCATTTAATCACTTGAGTCACACTCAAAACCCCGAGTGACCACACCAACCCACCCATAGCAGGAGTATTGGCAAGGGAAATGAGGGATTGTACATCGTTTCGACTTAGATCTCGGAAAACGTGGACGTTTTGAAGTGCTCGTGCTGCGCATGCACGACATGCCATCTTCCCATTTTAAGTGCGATACGCGTAACTCCTCGTTTCATAGCATGCATCTAATGAGGCATACAATCAATTCATCTATCACCTGTCATCATATCCCATCACCACGGGAGGGGAGATGATCTATAAGTGTCTTGACCTGCCACCATATCCCATCACCACGGGAGGGGAGATGATCTATAAGTGTCTTGACCTGTCACCATATCCCATCACCCCAGGAGGAGGGGAGATGATCTATAAGTGTCTTGAACTGTCACCATATCCCATCACCCCAGGAGGAGGGGACATGATCTATAAGTGTCTTGACCTGTCACCATATCCCATCACCCCAGGAGGAGGGGACATGATCTATAAGTGTCTTGACCTGTCACCATATCCCATCACCCCAGGAGGAGGGGACATGATCTATAAGTGTCTTGACCTGTCACCATATCCCATCACCCCAGGAGGAGGGGACATGATCTATAAGTGTCTTGACCTGTCACCATATCCCATCACCCCAGGAGGAGGGGAGATGATCTATAAGTGTCTTGACCTGCCACCATATCCCATCACCCCAGGAGGGGAGATGATCTATAAGTGTCTTGACCTGTCACCATATCCCATCACCACGGGAGGGGAGATGATCTATAAGTGTCTTGACCTGTCACCATATCCCATCACCCCAGGAGGGGAGATGATCTATAAGTGTCTTGACCTGTCACCATATCCCATCACCCCAGGAGGAGGGGACATGATCTATAATTATCTTAGGACAACCGTTCTCCGTGGTATGGCAAATACCCTAAGCCCCTAAGCCTAATTGGCTACCCCCTGGACTACAAGAAGCATACAACATTTCATCCCATAGCGTAAAATTCACCAGTAAAAAAGAGAGACCAACTAATGGTTCTTCAGTTTGCACTGGCAGAAATATACAACAATTCATCCCATACCGTAAAATTCACCAGTAAAAAAGAGAGAGACCGATTAATGGTTCTCCATTTTGCACAGGCAGAAACATACAACTAATCTTCCCATAGCGTAAAATTCACCAGTAAAAAAGAGAGAGACCGATTACTGGTTCTCCAGTTTGCACTGGCAGGAATATACAACATTTCATCCCATAGCGTAAAAGTCACCAGTAAAAAATAGAGAAACCCATTCACGGTGCTCCAGTTTGCCCTGGCAGAAACATACAACAATTCACCCCATAGCGTAAAAGTCACCAGTAAAAAAGAGAGAAACCCATTCACGGTGCTCCAGTTTGCCCTGGCAGGAATATACACCATTTCATCTCATAGTGTAAAATTCACCAGTAAAGAAGAGAGAGACCGATTACTGGTTCTCCAGTTGGCACTGGCAGAAACATACAACAATTCACCCCATAGCGTAAAAGTCACCAGTAAAAAAGAGAGAAACCCATTCACGGTGCTCCAGTTTGCCCTGGCAGGAACATACAACAATTCATCCCATAGCGTAAAAATCACCAGTACAAAAGAGAGAAACCCATTCACGGTCCTCCATTTTGCACTGGCAGAAACATAAAACATTTCATCCCATAGCGTAAATTCACCAGTAAAAAAGAGAGAGATCGATCACGGTTCTCCAGTTTGCACTGGCAGAAACATACAACATTTCATCCCATAGCAGCCCAAAGCGTAAAATTCACCAGTAAACAAGAGAGAGACCTATGCACGGTTCTCCAGTCTGCACTGGCAGGATTGTTGCAAGGACAAGAACCAGTGTTGTATAGCCATTCAGGGGGGATGATCTGGATTTGGGTCTCCTAGTTCGTAGTTCATACCTCCACTTTTTCAGGCCACATTTCCGTCAATTCTCAGAATTTTCTACTCTCAGACCAAATGATCAGAAGTCTTGATTCTCAGGCCAACATTTCGGAATTCGCAGGCCAAATTCTAAAATTTGAGGTACTAACTACCTCGCTAACTACTTACTAAAAAGTGCTTTAAAAAACAAATCCAAATCATCAACTAACTTGCTATAAAACAGCAGTGCTGTGACAGCATTCCGGTGCTAAGTACTTCTACTTCTACTTGGGGGCCAAATACTACATGGAGACTTCCCCTAATTGGACACCACGTTTTCCCCATTTGGTCACTATTGTTTCCCGAGCAAATGGCCACAGCACTAGCATCATAAAGGCCTACTAGCATCATATCGCCGCACTAGCCAGTTTTTCCGTGAGTGAAATTGAGCGCCTCACTGCGGCGCTCAGGTGTGAAAGTGTTCCCGGATATGGGCCTTGCGTCGCGACGTTTGCGACGCCAGTGAAGTGATTTAAGCCCCCCGTCGCACCTTTGACACCTGGGTTGGGCCTTGGCTAGCAAACCCAGGGCCACCCCGTGTGGAAGCCAGACACTCAGAATTGTGAAAGTGACCCTTGGAGCCAACTGCCCAAGACAAAGACACTACATCCGCACTGTCTACTTTCACCCATGTATATCCATGTGCAAAATGCATGTTCCCTAGGGGGCCCCTAAAAACAAATCCCCCTAATCAAAAGTACTGCCTACTTCTACCCATGTCCACCCATGTGCAAAATGCATGTTTCCTAAGGGGCCCCAAAAAACAAATCCCCCTGAAAAGAAGAAGAAGAAGATGAAGAAGTGCGACGCATGCGTCCTACAATCAGGCTTGCGTCGCACATTTTGCGACCTAACCAGACCTACAGGAACTTGAAAAAAACCCACTGGTACTAGCATCATATAACCAGACGGCAAGCAACCAAAAGTCTGGCTGGAGCCATGTGACCAGATTCAAGCTTGCAACAAACCAACCAACAGCCACATCACAAGCAACACTACTACAAGCACTGCAGCCCTAGGCAAGGCAGCAAATGTAGTGGCCTTCACACGCACAGGCTTCTGCATATGCAGTGCAGGAGAGGAGGAGGCAGTCTTGGGTGATACAGTAGGTGCAGGAGATGCTGCTGTGGCCTTCACTGCAGCAGGTGCCGAAGTTGACTTTTTTGACTTTTTCAACTTTTTCTGAAGTTCACTTGATTTTGACTGGGAAGAGCTCGCAACCCTGGTTGAAGCAGACGTCTTGGTGTTCTCAACTACAGAGGAGGCTGGCGCTGTGACCTTCAAAGCTGCAGGTGCTATGGGCGGTGTGGAGTTTGAGGTAGATGAGACAACGGCCTTGGGTAAGGCAGGTGCTTTAGAGCTGTCACCGATTAGAGTGGATAGTGATGCTGTAGCCTCCTTCGAGGTGATGGATGCTGGTGCCTGATACCTCATGGCCACTGCAGAGTAGGTGGGAACTGCCGACTTCTTGGCAGCTGCAGATTCCTTGTCAGCTCCACTGTCTAATTGTTGCAGTACATGCAGAGGTACAAGCAGAGGTACGTCCCAAGGTACAGCCGACTCCTTGGCAGCTGCAGATTCCTTGTCAGCTCCACTATCTACATGTTGCAGTACAGGCTGAGGTACATGCACAGGTACATGCAGAGGTGCAGCCGACTCCTTGGCAGCCGCAGGTTCCCTGTCAGATCCACTATCTACACGTTGCAGTACAGGCTGAGGTACATGCAGAGGTGCAGCGGACTTCTTGGCAGCCGCAGATTTCTTGTCAGCTGTGCAGTCTCTTGCAACTGATGCTGTGGTCAACGAGGTGAGTGCTCTGGCCTTCACTGACAAGGATGTAGCACCAGCAGCAGGCTTGGGTGTAGAGGCAATGCAGTGGCGGAAGCGGGCAAGCAATGCAGTGGTGGTAGCGGACTTCTGAGCTCCAGCTGGTGCTGTCTTGGGAGCACTAACGGATGAGGTTTGACGCTGTGGAGCGGAGGTCATAAAAGCCGCAGGTGGCGATGTGAATGCGCTGGTCTTAATTGACAGGGATGTAGCACTAGCATCAAGCTTGATTGTAGTGTCGAGCAATGCAGTGGTGGAAGCGGACATCTGTGCTGCAGGTGGTGCTGTCTTAAGGGGACTAGCGGATAAGGGTTGAGGCTGTGGAGCGGAGGTCGTTAAGGCTGCAGGTGGCGATGTGATTGCCCTGGCCTTCATTGACAGGGATGTAGCACTAGCATCAAGCTTGATTGTAGTGTCAAGTAATGCAGTTGTGGAAGCGGACATCTGTGCTGCAGGTGGTGCTGTCTTGGGGGCACTAGTGGATAAGGGTTGAGGCTGTGGAGCGGAGGTCGTTAAGGCTGCAGGTGGCCATGTGATTGCGCTGGCCTCCACTAACAGGGACGTAGCACTAGCAGCAGGCTTGGATGTGGTGCCAAGCGATGCAGTGGTGGAAGCGGACCTCTGTGCTGCAGGTGGTGCAATCTTGGGGGCACTAGCGGATGAGGGTTGAGGCTGTGGAGCGGAGGTCGTTGAGCCCGCAGGAGGCGATGTGAATGCTCTGGCCTCCATTGATAGGGATGTAGCACTGACAGCAGGCTTGGGTGTAGAGGCAAGCAATGCTGTGGTGGAAGCGGGCTTCTGTGCTGCAGCTGGTGACGTCTTGGAGGCACCAGCGGATGAGGGTTGAGGCTGTAGAGTGGGGGGCGTTGAGGCTGCTTTGACCTGCCCACCAAGTGATACAACTCTGATGGGGTCTTTGCTCAACCATGTAAGATCGCTATCATCCAAGGTCCGGGGCCTGAGCAACAGTTTGGGTGGGGGTAGGAGATGTTTGTTTGTTGATTGCCAAAGAGGCATGTGTACGTATGCTAGTATGTAGTGCTCCAGTCCAGGGGTCGCCAAATGGTGGGGGGAAGTTAAACCCACAAAGCCATTCCCCAGTGAACCAGATCTCCTCAGGTTTAGGGTGAAGTGGTTACGGTTTTAGGGTGGAAGGTATAGGTTCATGATTCACTGGGGACTGGCTTTGTGAGGACTAGCTTCCCCCCCTCCTGGCCAACTAGGCTTTAGATGCTTGCCATACCTCGAACAATCAAGATCATCTGGATCATCAGGAGGGACTTATCGTAAGCAACACTTGACGAGCTTTTCTTTTTGTCTTTTACATGTTAAAGTCTACTGGACACCACGAGGGTGTATGAGACTCTGTGCTTAAACAAAAAGAAAAAGCTCTCTCAAAGCAAAAAACAACTTTACATCAGGGGTGTGTCTAGGACATACAAACCAAACTCCCTACCACCATATCGCTGATAAATTGAGGGGAGGAGGTGCTCACACAAGGAAGAGGAGGTTGAGGATGATGGGGTTTGGTATGCTACTGCTGCTGCTGCTGTTGGTGATGCTGATGAGGAGCAGGATGCTGAGGAGGAGGATGGGGTTCGTGATGCTGATGCTGACAAGGGGGTTGCTGAGGATGAGGATGATGCTGAGGATATGATAGTGCTGAGGAGGAGGAGGAGAAGCATATTGATAGGCCTCCAAGGGCAGCAGTACAGTGGTGGGCGTTGACACACTCACCGGCATGCAAAGGAGACCGCAATATCAGCCAAGGCTCCCAAGGGCAGCAGTACAGTGGTGGGAAGCCAGATACTCTTGTGAGTCGGCTTGCGGGTCCCGATGAGAGGGGTGAGCGAGCTGATGCTACCTGCAGCTAGCATGGCTAGAGCTTGGGTAGATGTGACACAAGAAGCAGCCCTCCAGCCACCCTTCTGATTGTACGACTGCAGGGAGATGAGGGTAGGTGGAGCACTGGTTGTCAGGGGGGCACCGTTTTGCGGGGGGTCTGAGTTCTCTACTTGGCTTGGGCCTGGGCCTAGGTGAAGGTAATATTTATGGCAGGAATTGGGCTTGACAAGCTTCAGAATCCAATGCACTACAAGGTACTGTACGTATGTATGTATGTATGTATATATGTCACAGCCCAGGGTTAGCCAAATAAGCTAAAGGGACTTGCCAAACTTAAAAACAGGAAAGGCAGTTTAAAAAACAAGCACTGCTGCTACGCCCTAGCTCTTGCCTCTAGGTCTAGTGGTCCCTGACTGACTGAGAGTAAATATTTATCTTGATCATTTGAGGTAGGGCAAGCCCCTTGCGCCCAGTTGGCTACCCCTGGATCGTAACACACACATACACGGACACTTGCTAAAAAGGGGTCCACTGGGTGTGAGTCTGAAGATACGCCCTAGCCCTTGCCTCCATGTCTAATTGTCCATGATAGTCAATCATTATCTTGATCATTTGAGGTAGGGCAGGTCCCCTGTGACCAAGTGGCTACCCCTGGATTGTACCACACATACACACACACTTACCTGAACAGGGGTCCAGTGGGGGTGAGTCGGGAGATACGCCCTAGCCCTCGCCTCCATGTCTAGTTGTCCATGATTGTCAATAATTATCTTGATAATTTGAGGTAGGGCAAGTCCCCTGTGACCAAGTGGCTACCCCTGGATTGTAACACACATACAGACACACACTTACCTGAACAGGGGTCCAGTGGGGGTGAGTCAGGAGATACGCCCTAGCCCTGGCATCTGGGTCTAGTGGGCCCTCTCTAATCTTGGCAAGCTCAGGGTCTTCTTCGGCTCCATGGATAAATATAGAGGGGAACATTGCTCCTGCAGGATGTGTGACATGTATGTATGTGAGTATGTGAGTGTGTATGCGTGTGTATGTATGTATGCATTCATGCATGTATGTATGTATGTATGTATGTATGTATGTATGTATGTATGTATGTAGCCCGTGTGGCCAGTGGCCACCCTCCACCCATCCCACCCAGGCCCTGGGTTCTGGTCTGGGTAACGGGTTACATCCTTGTATGATCTCTCCTACCCCACCCGCACCCCTCATCTTCCCCTTGGCATACACACAGTCAAGATCTTTCCCCAAACGCATGCCCCCCCTTCCCCCCTCCCACCCCATCTACACACTTTCTCACTCCCCCCTCCCCTCACCCTGCTGTTGTTTTGACCAGGAAATATGAGCCAGTCTTATATCGAAACATGCTAAGCAACCGATGTATCAATGCTTGAAACAATTAACAGAGATTGGATGAGGGGTGCAAGGGCCATATCGCGTAGGGTAGGTAATGCCAGTGGAGGTCTGAAGAAATTCAAAAATATCTTGCAATAATTGCCTGCCAACCAGACAATGCGATGGCATGACCTTGGTGCAGAGGATGATAAATTGCGAATTGCGCGCGGCAGCCTGCCTTGCAGCATGAGGTTCACGTCTTGTCTGATTATTAACCTGACGTTGATTGTCAGGACTGGTTGCATGAGCTTCCCGCCTGGCCTGGTTGTAAGTCGCGTACTGCTGTGGGTTAGCAGCATCTGCTTAAAACCGGCGCTGGTTTGCATGGCTCCTTTCCTCGTCGGTATGAAGAGCTCGACTTGCACGCAGAGTAGCTGTGTATGCTGCCCTTCTGTCATTCAAAAGTTGTTGGTCGTGCGGTAGCATGGTGGCATCAAGAAGCAGGAGGTTGTATATTATCAGCCTGAGCGCCATGTGTGGTTTATTTACTGAGAAAGCGAACAAAGTGGACGAAGGATTGATTTTTTGTTTCAGGCATCTGCAGGCATGGTACAGAAAGCAGACCACGACAGCGAGACAATTGTGGTACGTGAACGTGAAAGGTAGGGCTGTGTGTCAAGGTCGAGGAGAAGCAAAGGGCATAGGAGAAGCGAAGCAATGGGTGCAGAAGGTGAGCTTCGAAATTTGCACGCATTCCCCGCAGTCATACATTACAGCAGGCCGTGTCTGATGTCCGGATGTCTGTCGAGTACTACAATTGTCCGTGCTCCCCTGGCCCCCGCCCCCCTAAGACACGAGGAACGAACGGAAAAAGATGGTGAAATCCCTGTATGTTTACAAATACATATATGTATGTATGTATGTATGTATGTATGTATGTATGTATGTATGTATATATGTATGTATGTATGTATGTATGTATGTATGTGTGTATGTATGTGTGACATGTATGTATGTACTAGTCGGGTGGCCTGTGTGGACGTTTGCTACCTCCCACCCACCCCTCCCACCCACACTCTCACTAACCTCCCAAAGGATAATTTAGGCTCTCACTTTGTTACAAAAACTCATGAGCATGTCTATGTACACAATATTTTTTGGCGAGCACATGACCCTTCCTTGCAATTGTTTCTCGCTCATAAGCTTGCATCGAAACACCTCAGTTTACACAACGTTTTCAGTGTGCACAGGAACATGTCATGCATGTATGAACTTGAGGCGTGTACAGCAAAATGCCTTTTTTGCTCTTCTTTTCCCCCCGCCCCCCATCATAGAACACGAATAAGCCTTCCCTCCCCTGCTCCCTCCTCCTTGTTCCTCATGCCCTCTTGCCCTGCCCTCCTGCACCCACAAATACACATGCACACTCTTCCCCCCCCCCCCCCCCCCTTCCACCCCAGCGTACCCACCAACAATCACATTCTTCCCCAACTCCCTGCCCCTTCAACTTTGCGCAAAAGAAGAAGAAAAACTGATGCGACATAGAGCAGACTGGGGGTTGAACCCACCAGAAACAAGTAGGGACCGGCATATCATATGATTTTGACCTAAGGCGAGTATGATATCATATGATATCATACAAATTGCATCATATGATATTGTATATAAATGGTAACTTTAGCTTAGTTAGCCTGCTGGCATCATATGATATCATATGATGACATGATATCATATAATATCATATTGCCGTTCCCCAGATACAAGCCACCGACGACCTACTAACATGAGCACACATTCCGACCATTCTGAGAAAATCGAATCTGCGCAATTGCAAAGCAACATACCTGAAGCTTACACTTTTCCCAGTTGAGCGTGACAGCTATGGTGTTGACCATGCATTGAGTAAACTCTGCCTCGCACTTGTTATCGCTCGATTCGATACATTAGGTAAAGGTTGCAGTCATCGAATGAGGGCGCTCATGAGCGGTGCAAGGGCGAGAACGCTCAGCGAGAAGGAATGGTCGCAAAGGACTCGATACATTGAAATCACTGGCAATAACATTGCAAAGGCGATGCAATGGTGAAAAGACATGGCGCATCAAATGCGCATGCGCGAGGCAAATGGTGGCAACGCCTTTGCTTCAGCCTGGGAGACGGTGCTGACATTTTGATTTATTTTGCTCGTCGGACTTTCCGACATGCCAACTGTACGGCACCATTGGTTTCGGAGACCTTCACAGCTAACCAGCGAAACATGCTGGTAGGTATACATATATATATGCATGCATGTATGTGTGTATGTAGGTATGTATATATATATTTAGATGCATGTATGTATGTATCAGCCCAGGAGGTAGCCCAGGGATATTTTTCCCGCTATATATAGAGATCGCTTGTTTTGACCTCGTTTTGGGGAAATTCTCGCTATAAAAATATAAGAAGTAAAAGTTTTTTTTTGTGTTGCCCCAAATGGCCCCAAAAAGCTACCAAAAGCTTTAAAACCCACTAAAGCGCTGTCCCTGGAGGAGGCCTAAAAACAGTAAGCTAGGAAAACCCCACTTTCAGAGTTGAATATAAAATCACTGAGGTAGCCAAATAGGCTATAAGGCCCTGCTCAATTTCAAATAGGCTATAAGGCCCTGCTCAACCTCAAATAGGCTATAAGGCCCTGCTCAACCTCAAATAATAAAGATAATTCAAGACTACTTGGAGAGGGATATAAGGAAGACTATCTATGACCTGGTCCCCAAACAATGGCGAGAACCTACGAGCTTCTATCTGTCTACAAATATAATAGAACTTGTAGAAAAAGAATCGGGAAATAATATATAATACCAGGCCCCTAAAACTTACACTGTCACACACACACACCTCAGGACTAGCCACCCCTACCACAGACACACACCCACCCTCCCCTCAGGCCTAGCCCCCCCTAACACTGACACACACACACACTCCCCTCGGGCCTAGCTCTCGTATAATACAAAATATAAATAAAATGTAACTTTGAGTCTGATTAGAGTGATGAATGATTTCTGTTTAATAAAACAATATAATAAATAATATAATGTTCAAGATACTTTGACGGAGGGCTTGAGAGCAAGTAATGAAAAGTAATGATAACGCCTGGTAGGGCAGATGTGAGCATAGAGATCTGCATGAGGTTGTACTCCAGGACCCTGGTCAGTATTGTATCACGTATGATACATTATACAGCATACATAATTGCATAATAAACCATAGCAATGATAACGCCTGGTAGGGCGTGGTATTAAGGGAGCCCCGTGTCATGGCGGTAGGGAACGAGCTGCTACTTTACCTGGACAAAGCTACCATGGCGGTTGACAGCGACCGCGGACACTAAAGCGCACCCGTGGGGATTCGAACCCGGCACCTTTGTTGTTCAAGGAGCTCTGCCATTGAGCCATTGGTTGAACGGGGATTGAGAGCACGAACTATCAACAAATATAATTTAACTTTGAGGGTCAGATTATAGTGATGGGATATGATTTTCTTAATAATATGTTATTAAATAAGATAAGATATAATTAGATAAGATAAGATAGGACTGGGATAGGATAATTTAATTTGGGGGGGGCGGAGGAGGGAGGGGGACAAGGCCTTTCCAATCTGATGATGGTGGCGGCGAGTCAGTTTGGAGTGATGACTGTCTAATTTCTCCTTGCTCAACCTACTTACTGGGGATACACCAAGATAAGTGTAGACTATCCAGATAGGCTATTAACAAGTGCTACAAGATCTGTATACTTATAAACGGAATATGTGACCTACTTACCGGGAATGCACCAACCCTTTGGGGGTGCACCTCGTGCTATGTCCTCTCGCCCAAGAGGCTCATAGGACCCTCCAGCGTGGCAGATAGCTACCAGCAGTTGCAATGGTCTGGGCAGGGCGGGTGAAGAAAAAGGTTACTGGGGGCGGGGGGGAAGCAGTTGATGGCTTGGTGGCTGGATGGGTTTGAGGGTTTGAGGGTTTGATAAGTTGTGGGGTCAGGGGTCTAGGGTTCATGAGATGGGGTTCAGGTTTCTTGCGCTTTGACCAGCTATGGTTCCGCAGAAAAACAAGGAAAGGAAGGGGAAGAGAGAGAGAGGGGGGGAGAGAGAGAGAGAGAGAGAGAGAGAGAGAGAGAGAGAGAGAGAGAGAGAGAGATAAGGGGGACAGGTGTGGGTGTGGGTGTGTGGGGGGAGGGTATCATAGGGTTGACGAGTTGACTGATTCCTATTGCTGACTGATGGTACTTAAGTTTACTGCGCGACTTGACCGCAACTTAGTTGTGCGACATTGTTCACCAGAAAGGTGGGGTGGGGTGGGTGGGGGGGTGGGGGGGAGAAAAAACAAACAAACATGGCATACCTGAAAAACGAACGAGGGAGGTTGGGCTTAGGCACCTGCCCGTCAGCTCCGGCCGTCAAGCCCACGAGCAAGGTTTGAACATGAAGAGCTGACTTGCTCCGTAGTGCCATCATTTCTGCTACGGAGTACACAGCCTGGCGCCCAGCAGTGCAGTTCATGAGGTCCAAGTAGACAACCCAGTAGGGAGCAGTCCTGGGGGATGGAGTGAAGAGGACAGAGGGGTGGGCATTGGGGTGGAGTGAAGAGGACAGTGGGGTGGGCATTGGGGTGGAGTGAAGAGGACAGAGGAATGGGCATTGGGGTGGAGGGGGTTTGCCTTCACCCGTGAAATACAGACCCAACAGCATTATCTGTGATGAGAATCGTACGATTAAATAATCTCTGTAGCACGGACTCAGGGCCTCTGTTGATAAAACTGTTTGTTGTGGCCCAGTTCATCAGTGCTTGTTTTCACTCTAGCCCCTCCTCATATGGAGCTTGGACAAGTCTCTTTGGCTACCCCTATTTGGCTACCCCTGGGCTGTTACATACATACACACAGCATTGACCATGGCAGACAGAAATAAAAGAGTACTCAGATATGAACACTGTGTTTTTCTGCATGGCGACACATGGGTCCGGCTACACTATCCAGAAATACCAGCGCAACCCCCCAGGCTCCGCGCTTCGTGCTCCGCGAGGTTCGGGGGGCAGCACGCCGTACTGGGGTCGCACAAGTCGCTCAATTTGCCGCGCATCGAACGGAAATAAAGAGTGTGTGTGAATGTATGTTGGGGGTGCCACATGTCCTGGGCAGACAACAGGGGTCAGGGCTTATCGAAACAAGCACCTCAGGCGCATACCTCTTTGTCTGGCGCACCTTGGATTTGCCTTATCTTGCTAGCAACCTGCTCATCCTAATGTATGTTTGTTACAGTCCAGGGGTAGTCAAATAGGCTGAAGGGACTTGCTCACAGTGTTTAGCCTATGTGGCTACTCCTTGACTGTCAAATAGGCTGAAGGGACTTGCTCACAGTGTTTAGCCTATGTGGCTACTCCTTGACTGTCAAATAGGCTGAAGGGACTTGCTCACAGTGTTTAGCCTATGTGGCTACTCCTTGACTGTCAAATAGGCTGAAGGGACTTGCTCACAGTGTTTAGCCTATGTGGCTACTCCTTGACTGTCAAATAGGCTGAAGGGACTTGCTCACAGTGTTCAGCCTATGTGGCTACTCCTTGACAGTCAAATAGGCTGAAGGGACTTGCTCACAGTGTTTATCCTATGTGGCTACTCCTTGACTGTAAAATAGGCTGAAGGGACTTGCTCACAGTGTTTAGCCTATGTGGCTACTCCTTGACAGTCAAATAGGCTGAAGGGACTTGCTCACAGTGTTTAGCCTATGTGGCTACTCCTTGACTGTCAAATAGGCTGAAGGGACTTGCTCACAGTGTTTAGCCTATGTGGCTACTCCTTGACTGTCAAATAGGCTGAAGGGACTTGCTCACAGTGTTTAGCCTATGTGGCTACTCCTTGACTGTCAAATAGGCTGAAGGGACTTGCTCACAGTGTTTAGCCTATGTGGCTACTCCTTGACTGTCAAATAGGCTGAAGGGACTTGCTCACAGTGTTTAGCCTATGTGGCTACTCCTTGACTGTCAAATAGGCTGAAGGGACTTGCTCACAGTGTTCAGCCTATGTGGCTACTCCTTGACAGTCAAATAGGCTGAAGGGACTTGCTCACAGTGTTTAGCCTATGTGGCTACTCCTTGACTGTCAAATAGGCTGAAGGGACTTGCTCACAGTGTTTAGCCTATGTGGCTACTCCTTGACAGTCAAATAGGCTGAAGGGACTTGCTCACAGTGTTTAGCCTATGTGGCTACTCCTTGACTGTCAAATAGGCTGAAGGGACTTGCTCACAGTGTTTAGCCTATGTGGCTACTCCTTGACTGTCAAATAGGCTGAAGGGACTTGCTCACAGTGTTTAGCCTATGTGGCTACTCCTTGACTGTCAAATAGGCTGAAGGGACTTGCTCACAGTGTTCAGCCTATGTGGCTACTCCTTGACTGTCAAATAGGCTGAAGGGACTTGCTCACAGTGTTTAGCCTATGTGGCTACTCCTTGACAGTCAAATAGGCTGAAGGGACTTGCTCACAGTGTTTAGCCTATGTGGCTACTCCTTGACTGTCAAATAGGCTGAAGGGACTTGCTCACAGTGTTTAGCCTATTTGGCTACTCCTTGACTGTCAAATACACTAGCATCTGAGCCCGTCGTTCCGACGGGAGGACCACCCCCGTGGCCACGTCAGCGACAGGTGTTGAAAAATCGAGATCCGAAACCACTGAAACCAAAAGCCCAACTGCCTGGGCCAAAAGGGCTAAACCATATCACGGACAACGCGCTATTATATATAAGATACCGGTACATACATCAAGATGACAGGTAGCAATCAGGATAAGGTAAAACAACGTTAATACCAACGCACGCATACAGCAGCCTTAAACGTGGAAGACAGACATCAAGCAATAGTCAATCACCCATTGGTGGTCGGCCACAGTGCAAGAAAACAGGCTGCCCCCTCAACCTCACGCCTCGTAATGAGGCGTGCCATATATTTATTTATATATACAAGCAATACTCAACTGGAGGAGATTCTCAATGGAGGTCTTGCCCATCAGCCCCTCTTCGATCATTCGAGCTGTTACAGGGGGGGGCGCAGCCCTCCCTTGACCAAAGGGTGTGGTCATTCTTCTCCCAGGTACACCTGTAGTGCCTACCATACTGGGGGTAAATGCGGGTGAAGCTGCCGAGAGCTGCTTCGCATGTGTAATGCCTCCGCTCTCTTCCTCTGGGCAACTGCCTGTAGTACTGCTGCTCAGTCTAGATCTACTGTCAATTGATGACTCCCCTTCCAAGGCCCCATAACCTGTAGGGGCATGTCTCCTGGTGCACCATCCCTTCTCCTCTGCTTCATACCCAGCTTGGGCGTTAGGGTGTGCTTGGTCTTGATCAAGGTACTGATCAGGGAACTGACCAGCGTATAGGACAGGGTACTGACCAGTGTAGGGGTTAGGGTACTGGCCAGGGTACTGGTTTAGGTACTGGTAAGGGTACTGATCAGGATACTGGTTCGGGTACTGGCTAGAGTACTGGCTCGGGTACTGGCTCGGATACTGGCCAGCGTACTGGTTTGGGTACTGGTCAGGATGCTGATCAGCGTGCTGCCAGTTATTAGGCTTATATTGTGTGGCATCTAGCTGGCATGCAGTCTCCGCGCCATAGGGTTCAGAAGCGTGCGTCAAATTAATCTGAGCAGTGGCGTCAGCACCAAGGGCACCCATGGAATGGGGTGAAGCACTGTAGGGGTAGGGTGGATACGGCATGTGGGGGTATGTCGCATGTGGGGGTGGACCTGAGGACTGATAAATTGGCACTAAACCAGTGGCCGGGATGGCCGGGATAGGTTCAGGGTGGTCCAGGGTGTCATGGGATCTATGAGACATGGCTGCTATGAGGTCTGCGTGTTTGGTGTGCTTTGGGGAGAAGAGGGTGGCCCAAGTCTGCGTGCGTGTGTATATGTGTGGTGGTGGTGGTGGTGGTGGTGGTGGGTGGGTGGGTGGGTGGGTGGGGGGGGGGGCAGTCTGGTGTAAGTATTTGTGTGTGTGCGCTGGTGCAACTTCAGCCTGGTGGACGCGCTACAACTGATTGACAGTACAGCTGCTGCTAATTGGTATTGGCAGCAGAGTTAGATCATGGGGAGGGTGAGGGGAAAGCTGGATATCAGTGCAAGTGCTCCAGGCGTTGGCTCTATGAGTATTAGGGACGTAGGCAGATCTGGAGCACGACTGATGTGGACCCAATCCTAGAGATCAGGGGTTGCCAAGCATGGAGTTTGGGGCGGGCATGCATCTAGGTGGGCACGCAGCTACGAGATTCAGCTAAAAGGAGAGCGGAGATCCGCGGCTTTTCGACCGGATCGACCCTTGCAGTGGCAGGCGCAAGGCGAAGGAGAAGTTGAAATTGGAGCAGGGGCGAAGGTATATATCAAGAACGCGCGTCGGCAAGAAAGACAGCAATACGCAAAACTGGGGTGATTTAAAGAAGGGTTGGTCCAATTACCACGAGCCCAATCCTGGATCTGAATTTTATGACGCTAGTCGACCGGATCGACCCATGCAGAGGCAGGCGCAAGGCGAAGGAGAATTTGAGATTGGAGTTGGGGTGCATATAAAGAGAAAGAGGGCGCGTCGGCAAGAAAGAAAGCAGTACACCAAAGTTGGCGTGATTCCCAGAAGGGGCTGTCCAATTGCCGCAAGCCCAGCCGACCAAACCCTGAATCCGAATCCTGAAATTAAAGATGCTATTCTCAGGGAGCGCGCGTTCAGATATGCATTTCATGCACACTGAAAAGGCAATGTACAGGGTTGGATATTGGGCGCTATTATGTGTTGAAAGGAGCCAGAGAGTACCATGCACGAAGGGGAGTGGGCTGCAGGCGAAGACTGAGTACCATGCAGGGAAAGAGAAGAGCCTACCCGAGCCTACCTTGAGTTCGTGGGAGCAAGGCCGTAGGCCGTGGGAGCAATGCAAAGCACAGAAATGCAGTTCGCCAATTGGTGGCAAGGATGTGGAGCCGGGCTTATTAATTAACTCTATTAACAGGAAATTTGGCATGTCCCTGGCATCTTATGGCATGTCTCTGGCAGCCTGCCAGATCTAACAGATCTGAAGTAAGAGAATACTCACCTCCCACTCCCGCTCCCGTGGGAGCTCCCGTATGTGACGTGTCGGGTTTAAGTGCCACCATGGAACCATGGCGCAGTCAGGTTATGCGAGCTAACTAAGCAGGGCAAATCAGGGTACCACAACTATCAGGGTACCCTCTGCAGACTCTGCAGTGCAGAGTACCAACCAAGAGCGAACGGTTGCCTGCGGCACTCATAAACGAGCGATTTCAGACTTTAGAACTAGGGGGTGACCGCCCTATGCAGGTTGTGGTGGGGCGTGCTGAAATTACGCATGGCTCTCTCAACTATCAGGTGCGGGCGTGATTGACCAGGTGATCGACATGTCACGGTTGAATCATGTCGCGCGGGCTGCAAGAAGGTTGAAGCGGTTGGAAGGTGACAGAATCTGACAGAATGGGTTTTCTGTACCGTTCCGTAATTGGTTCAGGCAGGGTTCAGGACAGGACAGGACAGGAGGAGGGGGGTTGCGTGCCTGGAGTTGCGTATGGCCGCGATTGCGATGGGCAAATATAGTTGACAGCGCATCTCGGAGATGCCAGCCTAGCAAATCTTCGAGTCGACTGCCATGCAATGGCCATTGCAATGGGCCCTGCGTCTGCGTGGGATCCTAGCTCCGCGAAAAAAGAAGATATTTTGCGTAATATCGTATGCCGACAGCAATTAAAAGCAGCTAGGATCCATTGCTCAAGGATGGTGGCTCTTATCCTGAGCTGCCCATGGAATCCGTATTCGTGCCTTCGGGCGGGTTTCGCATTTGGATTAATTGGAACTGACAGATTTGCGCACGCTATTGCTTTGATTGATTTGAACGGAGGCCCTTATCAGTATGCCTGGAAACCACCCAGTTCATACCGCATGCTTTGCTTGCGCCCATGAGCAGAGCCGTCTGCTTTTCGCATGCAATGACATTTGTATTCTTGGGGATGTATCCTAATGCACAGCACGATATGCTTTGGTGGGGCCATGTAACCAAGTTCGAGTGTACTGGCGGAGTCCCTGAGTTCGCGCTAATGCGATAATTTAATAGTGCGATTCTCGTCACATTGTTATGAATTTTACCGTATAACAATGTTTCATACTTCAAAGGATCCAAGAATCAAGACCTGCCGCCTTGCCTTGGAGGAGGTAAAAAACTTCCCTCCGTGCTGTCGCGCATTTGTCCCAGCTCAGGCGCTACCGAGCGCTACGCGGTCTGCTAGACCAAAAACCCAACATGGTAGCCATTCTCCAGTGTGCACGGTGCATGCAAGCGGGAGGGTTCTCTTAATCTCGCGCCCCGTGGCAGGGCGTACGAATGTTCAAATGTATATTTTGGTGCAGGAGGAACTATAGCTGCTGTCATCTTACACGGTTACACCATCCAAGTCGCATATGCACCGAACTAACTTATTAATACCGTAGTCTTAGTTATCACCAAGGTTTCTGGGATTCGCTGAACTTAAGATTGCCAGCTAAGATCTGGATTTTTAGATATGCCTTAACCAATTTGTCCTCAGTCAATCTTGTACAGTGAAGTCTGGTCATCTTGAAGGATCAGAGACAAGTTCAATAGCTCCTAATCTCTGATTGCATCTCAGTCATCTACGAGGCCAACATTGTATGTTGTTATCTCTGGTTGCCATTCTAACATTCTCCAGCAAGGCTAGTGAAAACATATTATCGTCCTTACGGCCAACGATTGTATTAAAAAAGCCAATACATTGTCATTACTATTGTGCCCATGATGCAGTCGATCTATTAAGTTCATTAAGGACCAAGTCGGCATAGGTGTTACATCTAATGCCAAGAGTTTCTACTACTTGGTCTAATAGGAGCATATATTTTTGTTTTGACAATTTGTTCACGTTTACAATTCCCTGGTAAAAAAAATCTGCGGAAGACAGCAAGCAGCCAGTTTAGCCAATTGCTACTTGAAGCGATGTAACCAAGTTCAAGTTCAAGTGAATACAAATATACAACTCAGCATGTACACCAGGGGTGTTCAGGATGCTGCACCCTCCGTCACAGATGCAACATTGCAGGGGCCTTTGCGTCGCAGGACGCAACGTGGGGAGGGTCCATTGACCAGAAGGGAAGGTATTTTGCGTCGTAGGACGCATGCTAAACAATTGGTTGTGTCTCAGGCAGCAGAGGTGGGGGTCCTTCTGAAGTCCCCTGATGTACACCATCTACTCCAACGGCTTTGTTCTGTTGAAGTTCTGTAAGCTCGGTAAAGACCTCTGTTTCAGATGTGATGATATTTAACACACTAGATATTCAACTCAGGGCCCCCCGTCGGTAAAACGATTGTTTGGGGTTCAGTTGATCAGTGCTTTTTCGTTTCAAGCCCCTCCTGCCAAGGTTGGGCAAGTCCCTTCAGCCTATTTGGTCTACCCCTTGATTGTAACAACATACACATACTCTAGCAGCTACAAGGTCTATCGCTATCAGTTACCTCTCTCTGAACATATTCACTACATTGAAGGTCCCTGCAAAGTATGTAGTGCTGACAGCGTGGACACATATTGGCGTGGCTTCCTAAACGTTCACTAGATTGCACGGTGCTTGCGAAGTATTTAGCCCATTCCTCCACATTCACGAGAGGACATTTGCTACTTCAGGTACAATGGTACATCCCTTATATTGATTCCAGAGGAAACGTGGACTCTTCAATTTATCAATCAGGGATTTCATATCCTGGGCCTTAGCCTCGCTACTCGATCTCCAAGTCAGAATCCGATATTGTGCCCTCGCTACCTTTGCAGCATGGCCATCAATACCGGTCTCGCTCTGGAGATCTTTCATTTCTTCCCTCAGTATCCTACAATACTCATCAATCCAAGAGTTAGAAAGTCAATTCCTAGATAAATAGCAGGGTGCCTGGGGCCCACTCATGGTCGGCCCTGGTGCGTGCATGGTGTGACGTCAGGGGTGCTGGCTCGTGATTAGAAAGACCAAGACTGATGTCAGGTGTCAGGTGTGGGTTGCAGCCGATATCAGGTGACAGCTGCACATGCGGCCGACATGACATCAGCATATGCGACAGGTCCCGACAACAAAGTACACCTCATTACACCTTGTTGAACCCTAATGTGGAAAACACGACCCAAGGAACTGCTACTTGTTGGTAGCGATGCATTACTCAGCCAGGGCCGGCCGCCCAGCCTGGTGACCACTAGAAATCACCTCGTTTAGAAGTACACAAGATTCCACAGCACCCAAGTTGCCATTCCCAATATATGCCATATTGTTGGACATTTCCTCACAATAAAGGACACTTGTGAAAGTTTCCATAATTTTGGTTCTGAAATTATGTTTCAAACTAGTCGGTAAGTGGTGGTTCGCATTGATTGACAGCCTTGGGGATATGTTTTCTTCTTATTTCCCATCCGTGGTTTGCCATGTCTTGAATACACACTGGGAATGAACTGGGGGAATGAACTGGGAACAAATACACAGTGAGACTCTGATGGAGTCCTCATGAAGAGGAACTCCATCACTGTCAAAGGGAAGTCCAGGTGAGGCTATGAAATAGTCAAGGATGCCATTCCCCTTGCGACCTTTGGCTTCATGTACATCTCCACATGCGATCCTTTGTCTTGCCCAGGAGCTACCGTTCCCCTCAATATCTCTATCCCACTCACATTTAGGGGTCCTCATCATCTTTTGAGTCACTCCATATCCCACATCACCACTTGGGACCTTCGGCTTCATGTACATCTAGTTCACAAGGCTTCATGTACATCCAGTTCACAAGGCTTCATGTACATCCAGTTCACAAGGCTTCATGTACATCCAGTTCACAAGGAGACTCACATCCAGTTGATGGAGGGAGACAAGTCTTAGGCGCGTCGCATTCAATGCAGAAAACTGGCGGAGAGTGGGTTCTAAATTGTCGGCGAGGTTTGAGCTGTCCGAGGTCTGGAAGGGTGGAGAGTGGGTTTACGAGGCCTAGCATTGGAACGTGAGGGGCATAAAGACAGACATACAGACCGACACTCGGACAAAGTGGGGCTCACGCCAGGCTTCACAAGGGGACGCATATCCATCGCTTTTTTCCAGCTACGAGAAGCAGCTTCTAGGCAGCTCCCTAGGCTCTCTCTTCATCCGAACCTAAAGTAACCTCGTGCACCTGGAAGCTGATACCGTCAGCTTTCCAGTGCTCCTGGAATATTTGCCTTTGGCCCAGTAGCAGTCTCAGGGAGCTGCCTAGAAGCTCATGCTGGTAGACGAAAAGAAAAACAATGCTTGCATCCAGTTTGTGGAGGAGAAAACTCCCTCATAGTTTTCTGGGAACCCCAACAATACTGGGAGGAGTCTAATAGGATAAGTATTCTGGGACCCCTACCAATACTGGGAGAAGTATGCTGGGAGAATTATGATGGAAGCACGAATCATAGTTTTTCCTTTCAGCTATGAGCAGCAGCTTCTAAGCAGCTCCCTGAGCCAGCCACTGGACTAAGCCCCGAAATTTTGATAGTTCTGGACAGCGGATTCTATCAGCTTCCAGGAACACTAGGGTGCATTAGCTTTGGCTGACAAGCCAGTCAGGGGAGCTGACTAGAAGCTGCTGCTTTTAGCTGAAAAGTAAAAACTGGGCTCCCCACATAAACTGGATGCGAGACTCCTTGTAGACGACCATTCAATATCACAAAAGAATGATCCTTTCTCCTTGTGTCTGCAGAACCCTCTCACTGAGATTGTAAGCGCAGCGCACAACCACCACCTGCATATGAATGTAGGGTTGGGTGATTATATATATATATATATATATATATTAGGTATATACATAATATATAGAGTTTGCATGTGTGTGAGCGGCGCACAACCACCACCTGCACATGGACATAGGATTGGGTATATTATATATATATATATATATATATATATATATATATATATATATATAGGGGGGGGGGCAGAAAGACAGATTTTGGACCGCATGTTCAATATGGTGTCCGATTCAGATGGGAGTTGGAATTGTGGAAGTTTCATGCAAAACAAGGGGGAAAATAGAGTGGAAAACAAGTTTTTTTTTACCTCCCCCCCCCCTCCTAAAACCCGATTACCTCAACCCTACCCCCTAAAAATGGGGGTCATTCGAAAGATCTTTTGAAGCCCATTCCAGTTATGCTCTATCATCTTTCATGGGGTTACCCAAAACGTGATTTATCGCGAAGTTAAGATTTGGGCCGCTTTGGTTGAAACAACTTTGGAAACCCTCTAACTTTGGTACAACTTTATTTTTGGCTAAAAAAAAAAACATTGTTTTTATATTTTTGAGGATAAGCTCTATCCAAAGCGAAGATGCGGTACGGCAGCATTTTCCTTGCCCCCCCCCCCCTGTATATATATATATGTATATATATGTATATATATATATGTATATATATATATATATATATGAATATGTATGAATACTTGCTTTAAGATACTGGTATGATCCCTATTGTAACTATTACCGAACTAGCTATATAATATGCATATAGAAAGTGTGCGTGTGTCTGATGTTGATAGAAAGATAGAGAGTTAGAGAGAGTTGGGGGCCTAGGGGCAGGAGAGCTGAAGTGGATCTGCCTAGAAGCTGCTACGCTTAGTTAAAAATGACAAGTCCTAGGCGCGTCCCAAGTGACGCGGAAAATTGGCGGAGAGTGTTGGCTGTTGGAGCGACAGGTGGCAACGGAGTCGAGTGCAGTGACCCAAGTTACCAGGGTGTAAGCGACAGTTTGGGCCAGGGTTGCCGTGCTTCAAATGGACAACGCGGTGGCCCTGGGGGCTCCCGCCCCCCAGAAAGGGGGACTCCACCAAAAAGCAAATGCCAGCCACACACCTGCAACTCGACACAGCGCATTGGCGACGAGTTCAAATCCATTTATGTTTTGGTTACGCACTCCGACCTGTTCCTGTGTAGCCCTGACCCTGACCTTGACTTTGACTTTGACAAAATCATTTCTAGCTACGCACCTGCAACTCGAACAAGCGTACTGCTTATGAGTTCGAAGTAAAAAAAATACCAGCTGCGTACCTGCAACTCGAGCAACTACATGGCCGGCGAGTTCCTATCCATTTATGTTTTGGTTTGCGCACTCAACCTGTTACTGTGTAGCCTGACCGCTGACCTTGACAAAAACAATGCCAGCCACGCATCTGCAACTCGAACACGCTCATTGGAGATGAGTTGATATCCATTTATGATTTTGGTTACGCACTCCGACCTGTTCCTGTGTAGCCCTGACCATGATTTTTGAAAAAAACAATGCCAGCCACGCAACTGCAACTCGAATGAGCACATTTCCAATGAGTACAAAAATGAATAAATAATATCAGCCCGACCTGCAACTCGAACAAAGCGCATTGCTGACGAGTTCAAAATACTAACAAGGGGGGGGGGCCCCCCCAAAAAGCAGCCCACCCCCCGCAGAAAAACTTTTGGGGGCAAAAAAACTCGGGGGGGGAACGAGCGCATTTCCCAATGAGTACACAATGAAAAAATAACAGCCCGCACCTGCAACTCGAGCAAGCAAAACCATTAGCCTATGACCTTCTACCGAGTGCAAAAATAAAAACAATAAAAACCATTTCTAGCTACGCACCTGCAAACTCGAACAAGCGTATTGCTTATGAGTTCAAAGGTAAAAAATAATACAAGCCGGCACCCTTGCAACTCGAGCAACTACATTGCGAGTTCCTAATCCATTTATGTTTTGGTTACGCACCTTAACCTGGTTATTCCTGTGTAGCCCTGACCCTGACCTTGACAAAAACAATGCCAGCCACGCACCTGCAACTCGAATAAGGCGCATTGCCTGATGAGTTCAAGGCTAAGCTGCTACTGCACCTTTGACAAATTGGGCCTCTTTTGTGCCGCTTCCCATTCTTCACTACCTACTTCTGCACCCTTCTGCTGCTGCTGCTGCTGCTGCTCTCCCTGCGCGTGAACAGAACAAGCAACGCAGTCAGAATCTCATTTGATGATGAAGAGGGGGGAGGAGTGATGACAATCTTGACAAATTATGACATTCTTCACTTATTACTTCTGCGCCCATTCTGCTGCTTCTGCTGCTGCTCTCCCTGCGCAATAGCACAGAAACAGCAACCAATCCGAAGAATCTAATTTGATGATGATGATGATGATGATGATGATGATGACATGATGTCGATGATGATGATGTTGATGATGATGATACTGGCATTCGTCAACTACCACCTTCCTGCTGCTGCTGCTGCTGCTCTCCGCTGCACGTGAACAGAACAAGCACCCAGTCATAAATCTCATTTGATGATGATGATTATGATGATGATGATTGCACAAAGTGATGAATACATTTTTTTGTTATATTGTTGGACATTCATTACAGGTGATGAGGACAAATTCATCCAATTGCATGGTCAATTTCTAACATATATATTATATATATATGAGAAATCATTGCGGGTCGTGTCGTGGTGTGTCATCGCGGTACCGACCTTAACGATTCCCGCCCAGCCAATTCCCGCTCAGCCAATTCCCGCTTTTTAATCCCTCCTGCTTTTCAACTTCGCCTGATTGGCCTCCTGCCGAATTTCCGCCTTATGCAGCCTTCGCCTCCTGCTATTTACACATGTTGCGGCATCCGCCCGATTTCTCTTTTCCCGCCTGAGTTCATCCACTGATTTTAGGTAGCGCTATACAGCTTCGTTTCTACAAGACTTTTCCCCTGCATCTCTGCAAGACCTTTCCCTTGCGTCAACGAGAACCTGTCCTGAGCACAACGGGGGAGTGGTGACGTGCGTGAGTCAGCTGACCTGTCAGAGAAATGTCGAATCGGCATCATCCCATGTCACTAACTTGACTGCAAATTCTTCCCACTGCATTGAGAAACATGTCGCCTCCGCATTTGTGCCTTAGCAAATACGCTCAAGATTGACCGAATGAAAAATTCTCGACTGAAGCCATTTCTCGCCCTCAACTTGGAACGAACATCTCAAATCGCAACGTTGACTGCAACTTCTTCCCCACTATGCATCGATAAACTTGTCGTCGCGTCATTTGCTATAGCGAGCACGAGGAAAGTTGAATGGAAACAACCACACCCACACCAACAAACCCACCACCAACCAAAAACACACCACCACCACCACAAAAAACACAACGAACACACAACCCCACAAAACCCACCAACCCAACACAAACCCCAAACACACCAACCAACAAAAAAAACCACACAACAAAAAAACCCACACACCACCACCCAACAACACAAAACCACACCACCACACACCAACCAAAAAACACACACACAACAAAAACAAACCAAACCACCACAAACCAAACCAAAAAAACCCCCACCAAAAAAAGCACAAAAACAACCAAAACAAAAACCAAAACCAACACCACCCCAAAAAAACACCACCCCAACACCACTGAACCTAGCGTGTTCCAAGTCTCGCAGATCGAGTTGACTTCGGAAAGCATGTTGCGGGAACCCAAGGAATTGTGTCTCTCGGTCCGAAAACTGAATCAAATGCTAAAGCTCAAGAGAAGCCTTTAGTTATGTACAGATTGCGAATATGCGCAAGACGTTCGATAATTTTTCAGTGGGGATCGACTATCCGACACAGACTGAAAGGTGGCCAGGGGACAAAGCACGTCAGTGATGTCAATCTTTAGGGCAGCGGATGATGAACGAACATCAACGTTTGTCGATGCTCTTGTCTACCGTTGCTCATTATTCAGGTGCATAGCAAGCCCACAGCTGAAGTAGAAGAGGGTCAGGCAGTATGGATTATGCTGTAAAATTTGGCTAGTGCGGTGCTTGATCAGAGAGGCAGAGGGGAGAGGTATCGAGATGACGGGAAGAGACAGGTGGGGGCTGCTGGGATGGCTTTGGGTGGAGGGGCTCCAAATAATATGCCAAAGTCACAGAAATATCGTCGGAAGAGTAAGGGAGTATGTTTCGTGGGCGGGG